>VXAU01000121.1:2128733-2155447 GCA_013399695.1 Formicarius rufipectus
GGGGGGGGGGCCGCATACTGTATTGCAGCTTAAAAAAATCCCCCACCAAAACCACACAATAAAATGTGGATGTCCAAACAAAAGGGGAAAAAGTAAGCTATGTATATTTGAACAAACAAAAATGCCAAGAGAAAGAAAAAGCCGTTACTCATAAAAGATTCTTTTGCTATCTTCTGCCTTGTAAATAAAGTCTGAGCATGTTGCCCTAACTTCAAGTTCTGATCTTAGGGTAGATCCTCACCATTGTGCTATTTGCCTCTACGTAGCTCAGATCAGGAACAGAGTTTTTAGCATAAACAGAAATAGTCACTTCTCCTCCAGTCTGGTGCCAATCGTGCCTGCACGGAACTACTTTCTTACCCTGGATGAGGAAAAAGGTGCAGAAAAACAGACTTACAATTACATTCAGCAGTATTTTTGACAAGATTAATCAGGATAAAAGCCTGCTAATTTTTTAACTGCCAGTAAGAAGAGCTAATAAAGGACTGCATTTCATGTTCACAGGAGACTGCAAGACTCTTTTTACTTCATGTTTCAGCTACAAATCTCAGAAGCAAGAAAACCAATGCCTGTGACAGAGATTACAGTAAGAAACTGCAACACTGTGGTAAGAAAAAACAACAAACTGCCCTTTGCTCAAACAAACAACAACAACAAAAAAACCCAAAACAAAACAAAAAAAAAACCAGCTTACAGGTTGAATCTTGAACATCAATTAAATAAACTTCTNACTTCGTGGATCAACTTCCTTTCCAAGCAGGTTATAGAATGGAAGCACAGTTTTTTTTACCACACAACATCTATGACTGTTCTCTTCATGGTCTCTGGGAGAGGAAAAATGTCTAACAATCTTCAAGTAATACATATGCGATGTATTCTGTATCAAATACTACACACTTACCTAACTAACAAAGTGGAAAAGACTTTTCTTTCCTGAAGTTGCTAAAAACTTTTACCATAGTGACACTACATATACCACTAAAAAGAAAGGTTGCAGCTATTACAAGTACACCTGTATCACAGATTACTTCCCATTCCCTTTCGCAGTTTTCCTGCTGATCATAATATCCTCCATAGTATTTCAGAGACAGTGATTTGGAATAACTCAGCTACGGTGATAACTCAATCAGAATGGTCAGCTATGGAATGCAATCTCAACACTACTCACCGCATCCTTTTTCGTCCACACGTGTGTTCCTCTTGCACAGCCCTCTTGAGCTAAAAATGTATTGAAGTCAGACGTTTTTCTTTTACAGCAGCTCCAATACTTCATCCTTGAAAGTTTGCAAAGCAATTAACAATATTTTGGACAGTCTTTAATGTGAACATTAAGGATTTTTTTTCGTAAACCAAATTCAAGCATTGCTATTTTTGACGGAGCAAAATATTTACAAAATAAAGCAAGGCAACATCTACAAATAAAGCACAGACACCTAACAGTGAAGTTAACTAAATACTAACCCTTCATGGAATATAGGCACACCAGAATGGTATATACATACTTCTTCTGTGCTGTGTGGTCCTTCGTACGTCTAGTAAAACAAATAATTTAAAGTGTATTAGTTGCATGATTGGGACCAAAGGGAAAATAAACCAAACATCACACAACAGAGACACTGACCAAAGCATCACAAAGCTTTTGGGTAAATTATTGTGGTCTAATGGCTTGTCCCAGCTTTTTGAATTAACCACTCTTCATTAACAGACGGTTCCCTGGCACTGCTAGGAGGCTGTACTTCATGTTAGTTTAATGGCATAGACACCAGTGGTAACACCATCTATGCTCATACAGGTCACTTTAGGTCCTCAGAGATACCTATTAAAAATACTCTGAATGTTCAGAGAAGAACTTAACTGGAAAATTCATTCATAAAACACATGGATTCTCAAAAGGAAGCAAAATAAACATACAACTCAACATTGGAGCAGTTCTTCCTAACCCAAAGACTGCTGCAAGTCCTCCCATCAGAGCTTCACTAGACAATGCAAAACCTGTCAGGTGCCCAGTGAAGTACCTATTTAAATCCTACTGTCCTGTTCAGTACAACAAACACAAGGGTGTCAAACTTTAAATGATAGTGTAATATCATAATTAATATTGATGGTAAAAATGTTAAACCACTGACTTTTTGATTCTTCTGGCATTAACCAATAGATATTTCTGACCTATACACAGATTATCAAGAGCAACCTCTCACCAACATCATGGTTACCACTTTAAGCTGAAATACATCAGTACCATGGATTTGGCAAGCTTACCAATTAGAAGTTCAGGATACACTTCAAAAAAGTAATCTCTGACTAACTGCAAACAACTCACATTCATCCATGCTGAAGTGTTCTATCAAAAGTGCAATTGTTAAACCAAATGGGCCTCATGCCTTTTCCAAATCAACTTGTAGCACACAAAAACCCCAAAACTACTCATTTAATAGTTTAGCAGCTAGGTTAAAGAACTGAACCACTTACTTTTGAGCAGCCTGCATTTTTACATGCCGTCCCAATCTTGATTTCATCAGTATCTTCATCTGTAAACAGAATATTACAGATAATAGCAACTGAATTGTATCATCTACTAAACACTTTGCTTTTATTAGGAACGAAAATGAGCCAACGAGCAGATTAGGGAAAAACCCTTGTTCTCTACATGGAGAATATGGAGCTGTCTATTTTCTGCCTGGCACTGCAGTCTGCTAGAGAGGTACAAAGAAACATTTCAAAAGCTCTATTATCTATGCACCGAATTCTAGGTTCTATACACATTCTAAGTGGGGCAAAAAAAGTATTGATGAGGAGGATTATTACAGTGATTCATCGTGTTCAGTTTTGTAACAGAACATAAAAGGCTCCAACCAGTGTCTATAAATACACACAAGGAAATAATACGGATACCGTTGAGAAAGAAGAGCTGTATTAGCTTGGCACAAGAATAAAAGAGCATAAAATAACCATAAATGTAGGTTGGAATTAGAAAGTGTTTCTTAAGGCGCTGTGTTGTTCTGGAACCAAATTCCAAACAAATCATGGAAAGAAAGATGAGGAAAAACAGACAAGGGAAAACCAACTAGTCTTCAGATGGGTTTCACCAGTTTATGAAAGGCTTTATGTGACCCTGTATTTGCAATAACAGGAGTAAAGATAGTTTTTCAGGAATTCTGTCAAACAGGAATGGATGTTCCCATTATGTCCATTCTAACCAGGAAATCTTAGGAAACACCCAGTTCAAATAATTTTAAGGACAACACACTGCTTCTGACACCCAAGTCTCATGTCACTCATATTTAAATTTTGATCATGATTTCCTGGACTGGAAGCTATTTCCCAGATTATTAAGAACAGCAACATAATGACATGAAACTATCACTTCAGAAACTAAAAAAATAAAAAGCATTTCAGTTATTTGTGTGACAACTAGCATGATGTACTACTCAACCTTCCTGTACCCTCACCTTTTTTCCCTTCGTTTTCTGACGACAGTTTCAGTTTATCAAGAGCTTGCTTCAAGGAAGCAGACACTTTCAGCTGCAGATTTGTCATTGGTTCATCCGGGCTAAAAAAAATTCCAGGTATTTATGTCAACATCATGAAAAAAGAGTTTACAAAAGACAAAGCAATAACCTTTAATCTCGCTACAAGGCCCTTCCTTTCAAACCTCAAATCCCCTATTTGGGGATTTTTACACTGTATGAAGTGGGTAACGCTGAATAACCAAGCCAGTTTTAGCTTGGTCAACTAACCATAAATTTCGGAAACTTAAGTTTCATATACTCTACCTTGGCCTTTTAATTGTTTCCAATGGTTTTGGTGCCTGAATTATGTGTTCTTGAAACCTGGGTTTCAGTTCAGAGAGCTCCTTTCGTTCAGAGGTAGTTTTGACTTCTGGTTTAACAGGCTCAGGAGGCTTCTCGCTGTTATGGAGACCCTTTGTACAGCCCTGTTGCGGAAAGTGTATGTTTATAGAGATGTAAGTTTGAGTGCACAAGTAAAAATTAACAAAAACTGCAACAAGTTTTCTTTTTTCTTCAGCTCCACCTTCTCCTTTAGCCCACTGTAAATACTGGCTGCAAAGGAAATCCTACAGCTGAAGCGGAAAATATCCTTATTTGGACACAGGTTAAAGAAAAGTTAATACTTTCTGTAAACAAGCAAAGCAGCCAACAATATTGGTCTTCCTTCATTATTAGCTAGTAGTTTATCAAAACCTATTTAGATAGCTATAACCATCAAAATCTGAAAATGAGACTTGACTTCAGCATTACACGAAGAAAAGTAGTGCATGTAAGAGTTAAGACAGCTTTAAGAGAAGTAGGCAAATTTAAAACATGTAAGCACGTGTGCCATTTAATATTAATCACTGTCATTTGACAAGTGTAAAAATTGTAAATAATCATGAGTACGTACCACAATGCTTAAGAAGTCAGAAAAGTCTGTTGTTCTTCTCTTACAACACGACCAACCCTAAAAACAAAACAAGGATGACTTGGCAACATCTTACAAAAATATTAATTATTTTATTTTACAGGATATGGCACATCATGATTATTTTCTTCCCTTCAATGGACAGTATTATTATCTGCCGTTTTCAAAGCCAGACAAGTCTGTTACAGCTGGACCTTCTAGTTCACTTGTGCTGTCTTAATCAGAAAGTTCAGTAAATGAGAGGCAATATGTCCATAACAAATCATGTGCCAACTCTGTACAACAGAAAATGGGAATGTTGCTTTATCTCATAAAGTAACACATAAGCAAAACAAATACTGTCCCTGAGACTAGGCTCACCTGTGACACAACATGCAGGCCCTCTTCCTGAAAAGCCAGGGATTTTTTTCTTTTCTTTAGCCCTAGTTAAATTTTTCAGTTGCTTTTTTCCCACCAACAAAGCTGGACATGAGCATTGCACTGCTATCAGCTACATCAGTCAGGAGCACTTTTTATTATGTAAGCCAGAAATCCAGGTTCAGAGAAAATTGCTTTGCCACTGTGAATAATGTTTTAGAAGTCAAAGAACCTTATTAAATGCAACACTTTGATTGATGCACTACCACTTTGAAAACTTAAGCCATAAGCATGGCTTATGGTAGGTAGTTTTAGGTAGGTGGTTCTAAAATATTCTCAAAATATTAACCATTTCCACAGTGGAGGAGAAAAGGTTCCCCTTGCCCTCTTAAGATTATCTGGAATTCACAGCAGGAAGTAAACTGCTCATGTGAAATGATGATACATTTTTAATTAGGACAAGAGGTAGGATAACGAGAAGGCAGAAAGTTTTATAAACTATGTCTATGTAAGAGGGAATAAATATGAGTTTTTGAGGCAACTATATGAATTCTATCTTTATTCAGATTTATGTACTGTGCTATGAGCACAACTAAAATTTTGTACAAAACAGCAGTTTGGTGTTCTAAGAAAGGTCACTAAGGCTACCACTACCAAAAGTGCCAGGCTCCTTTTCTGGATACTAGATTTCTGACTACACACAATTAAACTGTTAGAAATATTTCCAGCACTGTTTTGGCACTTGCGCCACAAATAATTCTCTGTAGGTGCTTTGGTCGCATCCAAATAGATCCTGAAGGTGGAGAACAGTTTAGCACAAACCCAAATACAGGCCATGCAGTTGGCCTAAGGACTGGAGACTATTCCCAGGTATATTCACCATTGAAGAGGCAGCCCAAGAACCCTTGTCAGCTGCATAGGAAGTCAGTCCCAGCCTCACCAACATTCTCATTTGGCTGATTAAATGAGCACAACAGCTTTTTACAGTAGACAAATGTCACACACACATCAGTGCTCTAGCCACATTAGACCTCAAGCAGCTGGTCTGAATTCCAAGTAGGTTAATTAACTGACACCACAGTATGACACCATAGACCTATTCAGAGGACCTAATTAAACCTGTTGAGAACAGGAAACATGTCATACAGACTTGCGTGACATTTAGACCACATGAGTAGAGTCTTTAATTTCTTCAGGTTTGAGCGTGCTTTTCTAATGTCACATGATAGGCTGAACATCAGATTGTCAGCGCTGAAAGATCTGGAGCTAAGAAGGAAAAGCAGCCCACTGTTTTACACATACAGAAATAAGGACAAGACTTAAAAGGCCAGTTACATACTTACTTTGAGAGCATCATGAAAGACTGGCACACCTGGATGGTATGTGCATGAATCTAGAAGAAAAAGACTATTATTAATATTCAGGCATACCAAGAATCTGTTAATCTGATCATAAACCCAGAAAATATTTCATATTCACTCCATGAGCTGTCCCACTTAATCAAGTGCACATAATTATCAAGGAACATACAGACTCCAGAGAACAAGCTTTCTGAGTGCACAGATTAAACCAAAATCATTAAGGCTTTGTTCCTTTTCTATTATATATCACCAATTAGAAAGCAGACATCTGGGAGAAACTTTTACTTCCCTATGGAGCTAGTAAACTTTCTAAGGACCATCCCTGGCTTTCACAAGTATTGGTCCTTCAGGGCAATTCAGAAGTAAAAAGGTGACCTTATGGCCACCCAATAGACAGAAAATACTGCTCTACAGCATCAAATACATCTATCTGCATCTGGTCAGAGCTTTCTATCCAGAAGCACTCTGTTAAAAAATTCTAACACAAATCTTGAGTTCATGCTTGCATCCATGATGATTAGTTTGTTTTTTCAGTACTTGTAGTATGCTAGGTCACCTGAAGACAAGTCCAAAGGCAAGTCCCCCACATACACAATTTTGACACATCATTATTATTAATAGGTTCTGTACAAACACTACACAGAAACACAGCCTTTATTAAGGAAACTGCTTATATTCATAGATGTTTATCAACATCACACGGCTGTTCCTTTTTACTTATGTATTCCTTCTAGGTGTAATGTAATTGCACTAATTACATAACTTCTCTTTGACATTTCCTGCAGTTTATTGACCCGATTCTAAAAGTAATGGCAAACACTTGGCATCTTCTAGCCTTTAAAGCACTTTTTTTATTTGCTAGAAACAGTTAAAATTACAAGTGAATTTTATAAGCCTTCATAAAGCACCAGAGTGAAAAACAGGAAAATTGCAAGTAATAGAAAATGAAAGAGAAAAGTCACAAATAACTTTATTAATAATCACCTTACAAATATTAAAGAAAATAACCCAAACTTTATTATTTTCATCTTTTTGTAAATACGTAGATTTTAAAATGATCTTGCTTAGTATAATTATCTTTGGTTTTATATTCAGTCCCTAAGTCTAAGGTAGTAATACTGTCTGACACATACCAGTTCCCACCTTAACTCAAAGGGCATTTATTTTGGAATGTTAGTGCTTCAGCAAGACTTACAAACATAACCATGAGCTTCTATCAACACCTCCAGCTTCGGGGTGAAAAGCCAATGCTGGTAAACCTCACAGGAAAATTATTTTGAATAAAGAGCATTGTTCCTCTCCAAAAGCATGAAAGCATGTCTACAGAAGCAACACGGGAATAAAAACGACCTCTGTTTAGAGCACTGAATCATAAAACTGAAATGACTATTTCCAATTCCTCCCAAGCATGTGGGTTTCAATGAGAGAGGTGCTGTTAACCACTGCAAGCATTTCAGAGGCAAAACCCATTTTAGGATCAATGAACTTAGGGCCAGCTGTCCTCCACCTCCCGAATCTGATGTGTTTGCCCAGACAGCCAATGCCAATCCTTTTTCCGCGCTCTGCAGGAGGTACCTCATGGAGCAAATGACAGGTCTCTTGGCTGGTCTCTCACTAGGCACACTCCACAATGCATGCCAGGGACAAGGGACTCCGCAGTGCCTCATGCAGAGGCAGTGACATTTACCCACTAAGCAGTCTGACCGTTCTCTGTCCTAGAGAGTAATGACAGTAATAAAATTACACTAAAATATCAACTTGTTTTCACTCATACTGAGTTCAACAAGTCCGATCTGAGTGACATTTACATTTGTAGAAGGATCCCATCTCAGGTGGGGAAAACTAGAAAATTAGAATATACATCGAAGGTCACTTGAGAAGTTAAAAAGGATGTTCAAGTTCTCATTTGTATGAGTTCACATTCCAGACTTTCATTGCTATTTTACATTTTCACTGGGAAAAACAAAAACAAAAAAAAAATCAAGTTGCATCTGCACTGTTGTTAACACTTTTCATTACCTAGGAAAAAGCAAGTCATTTTCTCTCACCTTCAGATAACTTTTGAACACCAAGTATCACAATTTTTTAGGTTTTTGTTGTTGCTTGTTTGGAGCTGACTTCATACCCAAACTAATCCCGCTGTGCATGCACTACAATCACCTTACCACTACAGCCTTGCTTGTTCCTTTAAGCACTTTATTAGTCCTTTTATTAATGTCAAAATAGAAATTTGTGTGGGTCACCCAAAATCAAGAGGTATTTACAATAAAATCCTGTTGAATTCTCAAGGATGAAATGATGCATCTGTATATACATAACTTGCAAACCAACCTGCTACCCTGAGGAAATACTCCAGTACTCTACAAGCGAGGGAGTTCCTTAAGCCTGACAAACTTCATTAAGCACCTTGAGGAAGTTGACGCTTTCAAGTGTTTGTTGAAGCTAGGAAGCTCATTCCACTGTATTTCTCACAGTGTTGGGAAAAAAGCATAGAAATCAGGACAAACATGGTATGGCAAGACCTTATAAATAGTTCACAGTAAAACAAAAAAGAAACACAGCCTTAGAAACATAAAGCTGTGGGGAAGACAGAGGATTGGCATGCTCCTTGGTGGAACAGAGACTGAATTGTAGGGATGAGATAAGGTTAAAGAAAACTGAGTCTGGCCACACAGACTCCAAGAATCTAAGTTACCATTCCTCAAAACTACATCACTCCATAAATACTCACACCACCTTAGAAATACAAAAAGTGATTGTTCATCAGCTCTTGTGATCGCATTTGTCCTGTGGGTGCACCATCACCAGGTCTGATCTAAGGCAAAGGTGTAAGAACAAGCACAAACCACCATGTGCTTCTGTTCTGGCAACAGATTAAACCAAATTAAACCACATTAAGAAAGATCCAAATTACAGTCCATAACAAAAAGTTGCACTGCAGTGAAGAAATCAAGACAAACACATATGACATACACAATTCCAGTCTGGTTTTGCATAGCACTTTTCAACTATCATTAAGCAGCACTGCTTTCAAACCTATGCCAAAGTGTGCCTGTATGACCTCATAGCACTGTTTTAGTGACAACACATCACCTGCCCTTGAAACAAATTACACGTGTTCATATGGTGATTCACAGGTTAAAAAAACCCTTCACATTAAAAATCTACCACCTCTTCTGAAGCTGTGTTCGTACCTTCAGTGCTCTCCTGCAGGCTGTTTTTTCTGCCCCTCTTAAAGAGGCACACAGTCCTGCATGTGAGCCCGCTGCCACTTGCTCCTTTTTTGTTAACAATGACAGACAATAGATGCATGTATTACTTCAGTCATGAGATTTTGAGGAGAAGGGCAATGGCCTCTCGCATCAATCATCATGAAGAGAATGTCTATACTACAGACAAGCTGAATACAGTCAAAAACCCTGAAATATCCAAAACAGCTTTGAGATCAGAAGACCCCAAAACTTCTACCTATCCATTTATGAAAACTTCCTAATAATAAATTTTTCCTAAACATGCCAATGCAAAACTCATTTAAAGGGACTTGCAATTTGTCATTTAACACACGCACTAGCTTTAAACCCCACAACACTTTAGAGGGAAAGTCAAACAGTTCCAAAATAAAACCCAGATTTGAACATAACAACATCATACAGCTAAATGTGGATTTAGATGCCTAAATAGCAATCACCCCATTGACCCTGGTGCAGTATAGGGATGACAGAAGTTATAATCACTCTTCTTCTACAGAAAATATGGTTCTCTTAAATGGTCTGTGAATAACTAGGTTTACCCTTAGAACTGCTCAGTCTACAACTCAGTGATTTCAGTAACTATTCCAGTCACCAAAAGAAAGTTCATCTCAAGAAACTGTTATTCCCAATCCAAGCACCACACTATCAGCACTTGATGACAAACACAGCAACACACTGTAAAGCAGTATTATTTTTACAGGTCATGAAGGCCCAGCGAGGTTCTTTGTCATAAATATCCCTATCTGCTTTGTCTTTTGGGGCAAAGGAGTGTAGTGGATGGTGGCAGAGATGACCAAATGGAAGCATTCCACAACTCCACCTGGTTTTGCTGTTATTAACAGCCCTGTTACTACCAAGCCCTACTCAACATACTGTCCCTCTATTTAGAAATACTCAGCTCTGAAAGATAAACACATTTTATTGCCGTGGTTCTTAATCACAGAAAATGCACGGTCTAGAACACGTTCCCTACTTTTAATCTTGTGGGCCGCTAAAGATTGAACTAAAGCAAAGAGGGCATTCTAGAAATCCAGCCAGGAGAGTTACTTCACAAAGCAGGTGAGAGCGAGCCTGCTGAAAGCTCAGAGCGCCCTTTCCCAGCCTCTGTGGGAGGCGCTTTAAAGACGTTCCACCAGGTGCTGCACTGCCGGTACCCGCAAGGGAAGCACCTTAAGCTATATGTGACAGAGTTACATTCACTTACCCTCTGCGAGTTCACACAACAGAACTAAAAATAAAACCGCCGGTGGCAGCTATGCATGCAGCACCTACAGAGGCCCTCAGCAGGACCCGTGCTGCTCAGGGCCTCCAGCTTTACCCCTAGCAACGCTGTACGGACCCAAAACAGCCGTAGGCGCTGAAGCGGCAACAACACTCCCCCTCCCCTCCCCGATAACACACGGGCCTGCAGTGCAGCCCTGGGCCCTGAGGCGGCAGCAATCTCCCCCACACGACAAGCCCGCGATGCCACACGGCGGTGACAGCCCCACAGGGCCCCCGCTCGAGGAGGGAGCGGGACAGGCCCCCCCGTGCCTCCCGCCCCGCCGCGCTCACCCTCCGTGTTGCTCTCGGGGTCGAAGCGCTGCCCGCAACCCCGATTGTAGCAGAGCAGCGACATGGCGGCGGAGCCCGGCACAGGGACACACGGACAAACGGACGGAAGGAAGACAGGCAGGCAAGCAGGCAGGCAGGCAGGAAGGAAGGAAGACGGGCGGGCGGGCGGCAGCGCCGGGGGCGGGGCGGCTCCCTCAGCGGAAAGAGCCGGCCGGAGCCTTCCGGAACCTTCCGGAGCCTTCGCGGGCACGGCGGGACAGAGCGGCTGCGCCTGCGCAGGAGCCGCCGGACCCTCTGCGGCCGCCGAGCGCCGCCGAGTATCGCTGAACATTGCCGAAGATTGCCGAGCGCCGCCGAGCCCCGCCGCCGAGCCCCTTCGCCGATCATTGCCGAGCGGCGCCGAGCATTGCCGAGCGCTGCCGAGAATTGCCGAGCGCTGCCGAGCCGGACGGGACGGGGATGCTCAGCCGCCGGGGTTTTGATGGCTGTCTTGTTCTTTGAGAGTATAGGTTTTTCTAAGTAACTTCAGGGAAAAATGGGGTACGTAGAAAGGGAGTCGTTAGGAAAGGAGGAATGGCTTGCTTCCTAAGTGGCTGTGATGCGTGATTTAAAATAAATACTTGTGTGTGTACGTTAAATGATTGTTTTGATTGCAAAGAAGCACAGATACCAAAGCCAGAAAGCACTGTGAAAAATATACTGTTCTCCTAATTCCCTGAAAGTTCGCCGGGGTGCTTCTGTGTGCTTACCAATCTCTATAGTGTGCCAACTTGCTTAGAGTATTCTAGCAGGTTGTATATAAAGTCACAGAATGGTTTGGGTTGGAAGGGACCTTAAAGATCGTCCAGTTCCAACCTTCTGCCATGGGCTGGGACACCTCCCACTAGACCAGGTTGCTCAAAGCCCCATCCAGCCTGGCACTGAACACTGCCAGGAATGGGGCACTCACAGCTCCTCTGGTCAACCCATTCCATTCCATTCTGATTAAATTCTAATATTGAAATTCTAATATTGAATCTAAACCTTTCAGTTTGAAGTCCTTCTCCCTTGACCTGCCACTACATGCTCTATAGTAACTGTTTTATCTACACATCTGCATACAAACACAAATCAGTTTCTCCTAATTAAACATCCACTGCTTAGCTTTTACAACAGAATTGCCTACCTGTCCCTGCAGCATCCAACAAATCCTGCCCACAGGTTGAGCAAATTAAAGTGTTTTCAAAAAGTGCATTTTTAAGTGGTATTTGACGATGTGAAGAGAACACTCAGGGGACTGCTTCCAACATAGCCATGGTCTTCTGCAAACTTGTACATTCATGCATAATACACTCCACATGCTTCTTTATGTATTTCACAGACATCGTTTGAGCCACCACATACCAAGTGCTTCTGATCTTAGCTGCCACTGAGGCCTGTTGTAGCTCTGGGAGGATGAGCTGCTTAGTTTCAGGCTGAAACAGCCCCACTCTCTTGCTAGTTACCAGAAGCATTTTAATGTATAAATACAAGTGGGGATATGAGCTCAGAAAGGAAGGGCAGAAGTAAGAATGCTTCCTTTTATGTGTAAAAAGCACATAAGTTATTTCTGTTTGTTAGATATTTTATAAGTAGATTGATGAAATGTTGCCTAATTAAATCGAGTGTACGTGCATAATTAAAGTGGGTGTATGTGTATCATTACTGTAAGGTTAGGAATTGTTCTTAAGACACGAAATCCAGCTGGTTCTCCAGCAGCGAAAGTACCACATGAGAATAAAAGTGTGATTTGTAGCCATAAAATAAGCTTTGTGCTGTTCCTGTGACTGTGGCTGTGTTCCATCCGTACTGAGCAAGCACACATCTGTTTCAGAAGGAGCCAGATGTTTTTGTCTTTGTGCAATGCTAAAACGTTACACTTCAATTTCTATGGCATCAGTTTCTGCTCTGCGAATATCTGTAAAACATTTAAAAAGCCTAATTTTAGCAGCATGGTATTTACTGTGTTAAACACTAGCATTCCTGTGACCTTAGTAATGGAGCTGGGTTCAAGCACTCAGAGAAGACTTGTGGGAAGGCCAATAAAATCCACTTAGCTCCCAAAAAGTATCATGTGGTACTATTCCACACCTAATTACCATCACATTGGTTTGGAGATGTGCCTTTAGATCTTCCAGGCACAAATCCATCAGGAGTGTGTTTGCTGCTTCAAAATTCTACAGCATATCACATTAAAGAAAATTGAAAACTAATCTGGAAACTGAGTTTGTTGTTAATTTAACACACACATAACCAGCTCTCTGAAAGTTACTCTCTATCTGTCCTCTTTGTGCAGGATGTTAAATGGAATGAACTTTTCGTTTCACAGAACAGTGTACAAAACAAACAGTGGTTTGTAATCACCTCTTTTGAAATTGCACATATGCACAGAACACTCCAAACTGACAGTACATAATAGTCATCTCGCAGAAGTCTGCACAGCTTCCAAAAGGTAGTTCCTGTGCTTCATAGGAAGGCATAAGAGATTTGCAACCCAGTCTTGGAAATGTAGAAAGCAACTTGTTCAAAGAAGATTTAGATGGGCATAATAAACAAGTCTAATTTGTTCCTGTATTTTATGTAGGAACCTCTTATTTGAGATTCAGGGTGATAAGGAATAACTGTCTAATGGTTGATTGCTGGATTTTGGTTCCCTAGAACTTAAAACAACAGAAGTACTTAGATAATTTTCAATGTGTTTTGTCCTTTATTTTCAGTTGTGAAGTCTTCCAGAGCATTGGAAGTCAAGGTTTTATGGTGCCTTTAACAACTTGATCCTGTCTTAGGTGTTCTAGGACACTATCTGAGAAATAGTGAAATATTTGTGAGCATACACCTTTTATTTTATTTATTTGTGCGCTGTTTTTCTCACATCAGAAGCTGTACACTTAAATAATTTCAGAAGCAGTGTTCTACAGTGAACGGACCTTACACAGGAGAATGTACTGCTGCTCTGGACTTAAGGTATGCATGTGTCCTGACATGATGGATGTCTTTTCTGGCTGATAGCAGAGGTATTTTTAGCCCTTTTTCTGCACAGGGCTATATTCTGTGCAAAGATTTCCTCTGCCAGAAGCCACCCTGAGTTTCAACCAGTAAAAGCCATCCCATGGTAATGGGATTTATGCATATCTCCAAGCATTTGAAATGGCAGGGTTTCCCTGTGAAACTGGGACCTGTGAAGAAACAGCATGTTCCAGGTCACTTCTCAAAATGCAGAATAATCTGCTGCTTGGCTTACCAGTTTGTTCAGTGAGGAGCATTTCGTCCTGCTGTCTGCAAACCAGGATGGCCAAAAAGCCCCAGACTAATAAATCTGACTGAGGATGGGGAGAGGATTTTCAAGGCTCAGTCTCCAGGCTAGGACTGTTGTGTGGGGGGCACCTGTCATACCAGAACGTTTTGCCTCCTTATGAGAGGCAAAGGGTATTTTTGGGCTTGCTCAACTACCTTAGGACAGACAGGGAGTCCTTGAATTTCAAGTTAATTCTGAGGACTCATTGAGAGTCAAGGCATGTAGCTCTGTTTCAGATCTGGAAACATCAAAATGCAAAATAATTAAGCAAATCCTCTCTTTAGGAAGCTTAGCAGAGGTTTAAAATACAGATGTAAATCCCTGTAAAGCTAAGAGTCAAAAGCCTTCAGAGTTTGCAAGGAACTGTCCCATTCAAATGAATACACTCAGATTTGATGGGCAAAACATCTTAAAGTGTCACATCCCATGGAGAAGCAGAACAACTGGTTTTTTAGGGGAGAAAAGCTTTTCTCCCCCTTCTGTGGTTGCTGTTGCTGACATCTTTTAAATGCTGGGTTTTCCCAGTGGGTAAGAGAGATTAAACAGCACCCGCTTATAATAATCCACCTGAGAGCTTGCTGCTAAAGCAGTTTGAGTAGATGCCTCACTAAGGCTTACCACCTCCTTTGATATCAAGGAGGCTTGAGCACAGGCTTGCTGCATGATTGTTGGAATGCATTGAAGGCAGTTTTTCAGTGTAGTTTTCTAAGTAACCTAAGTGCCTCCAATATCTAGAAATTATTATAATGTTTTAAGCAGTTTTCAGAAGTCTGCTTTCCGATCCTGCTAAGTAGATGGGACATTTTGTTACTGAGTTCAATAGGGTTAAATCCAAATAATATATTGGTCCTTCCCCATTTATATTTTTCCATGCCTTTAACCTGGCTGCAGAGAGCAACATCTCTCTGATGCAATCTGTACAGCCCTTCTGTAGAGTGCTGCTTTATCATAGCTTGCAGTGATTACTGCATGTGTTATAATGACCTTTGTCACCCTTTCTGTAGCTGAAACAGGGTTGAAATGCAGGACAGTCTGTGGCTAATGAAATGCAAACACTATGATGAAATTTCAAACATTTGAAAAAATTGAACAGCTCTCTAGGTGGCAGAAAATGCTCAGATAATTCATGCAGCTACATACAGTGCAGTAATGCTGGGACCCAGAACAGTTTGAAAGCAAAGTCAATGAATTAGAGGAATAGTAGTCGGAGAAGAACAAGAACTAATGATACCATCCAGAGAGACCTTGACAGCCTTGAGAGGTGGGACTGTATGAACCTCTTGAAGTTCAGCCAGGCCAAGTGCAATGTCCTGCACTTGGATCAGAGTAATCCCAAGCACAAATACAGGCTGGCTGGAAAATTGATTGAGAGCATTCTAGAGAAGAAGAACTAGGGGATGTTGGTGGATGGGAAGCTCAACGTGACCAGGCACTATGCATTTTCATTTCAAAAAGCCAGCCATATCCTGGGCTGCATCAAGAGAAGTGTGGCCATCAGGTTGAGTGAGGTGATTCTGCCCCTCTGCCCTGCTCTTGTGAGATGCACCTGGAGAGCTGTGTCCAGTGTCCTCCCAGGTCTGGCGCCCTCAACACAAGAAAGATGTGGGCCTCTTGGAGCAAGTCCAGAGGAGGTCAGCGAAGATGATCTGGGGTCTAGAGCACCTCTCCTATAAAGACAGGCTGAGACAGCTGGAGTTGTTCAGCCTGGAGAAGAGAAGGCTCCAGGGAGACCTCAGAGCACCTCCCAGTCCATAAAGAGGCTACAAGAAAGCTGGAGAGGGACTTTTCATAAGGACATGTAGTTAGAGGACAAGAGGGAATGGCTTTAAATTGAAAGAGGGCAGATTTAGAATAGGTATTAGGAAGAATTTATTCACCATGAGGGTATTTGAAGCACTGGAACAGATTGCTCAGAGAGGGGGTGGATGCCCCATCCCTGGAAGTGTTCAAGGCAAGCTTGGATAGGCCTTTGAGAAACCTGGTCTGGTCTGTGGCATCTGAGTCCATGGCAGGGGAGTTGGAACGAGGTGATCTTTAAGGTCCCTTCCAACCTGAATGGTTCTATGAGTCTATAAATATAAATCAGATTCTTAAAAGTGACAGTATAGTAACATGTTCACTTTAACTTGGTGAATGTTTTCATGAAGTGGCTGAGCTTCCTCCTCCAGCTTTTTGTCCTTTTTCCTTCTTTTCTCTTGGAGGTGACTTTCACAACTAAATCTGAGTTTGTGCAGGGTGAGGGGAAGTTCTGAGCACCTTTTTCAGTGACAGAAAGGGCTTACATTAGAAGTGACCTGATCTTGGTTCTGGGAAACAATGACAACCTTCACTTTGCTCTTTTACACTTTGCTCATGTGATTGCTCTCATTTGGTCAGTATTGCCAGCCTCGTTCAATGTGCTCTCTTGGATGGTTCTCCACATCGGATGTTGTTTTTAAAACAAAGGCATTTGAAATGTGTAAAAATGCATTTGTTTATCATAATGGTTCTGAAACTCAAACCTAAAAAAGGTTCAGGCTTTTCTGGAGCTGACATCTTGCTGCTTTCTCAAGAGCAAAAAGAAAAGGTGCTGATTTCATTAGGCAAACACAGAAGTTTTAAGAATAAATTGTGGGAATGGTGGAAAAGGTCTTAACACAGCTAAGGAGACTGTGATCTGCTTATGCTCTATTTTTCATTCAGTTTACTCTAAGCAAGTGTATTCAGATAAAAGCAGCCACCCAGCACACTGGTGGCCTTTGTTTCTGAGACTAAATCACATGTGGAATGGAAGATGAGTGCAAAGGGATTTGCCAGACTGCACCTTTTTTGAAGTATTGTTACAGTGATATAAATAATGGGTTTCTCTCTTCATTGATAATGGAAAAAGTTGCACTGAACCACAAAACTTTTTGGGGAAGGGATAACAAGTGGAAAAAGCCTTAGTTTTATGCCAAGAAGTTTAGTTTTGATTATTATAAATACAAACCTTCTTAATTACAAAACAATGGTTTTCATATCCATAAAAAAATTTAAATATTTAGCTTTTGAGATTTTATTTTTTTTTTGTCAGAAAGGTTTGCAAAATGAAGGTGTAGCTTTTTTGTGTGCATTTCCTATATATGCACTACAGAAAATGGAGCAGTAACATGCAAAGAGTGCAGACTGAAAAACAGCAAACACGTTGTGAACTTGGTGGATGCTGGTTAAACAAGTGCTAAGGATTCCTGTCAGCCAGAAGGTGATAGCAGAATTCTCCTGTATCGGCTCTGAATCGTGTTCCAGAAGGCATCCTTGATACAAAGTGATTTGGAAACGTGGCTCAGAAACATATTTTTTTTTTAGTAGTGGGAACAAATAGCGTCAACTTTTTTTCCCTTTGGCAGCGTCTTTGAGTAGAAAAGTGTCTGCACTTATGCCTGAGATGTCATGCATTGGGAATGCATGTGGGATCTGTTACTTCAGTTTTGCCTCATTTTTCTTTTTTTTTTTTTTTTTNCCTTATTTTTTTTTTTTTTTTTTTTTTTTTTTTTTGCAATTGTAATTATGCTTTTTACAGACTTTCTAATGCCAAAGGGAGTCGTTTAGGGGCTGAAATGACAACAGATTTCTTTTCCTCATAGTATCACAAGACTCGAAGATGTCAGTCCCAGGAGAAACCCAGATAACACATTGTTCCCATCCAGAGGAACTTTGCCTTTCCTTCACAGATTTGAACACACATTCACATAGTGATATCTATCGGCAGCTCTCACCCCTGCCACACTCTTAACAAGTGCAACAAGTTGAAGATAAGAAGGGATATGTTTGACTCCTCTGTTTTACTGTTTTGTGATGGACTTGTGATACTCATGTGACCCTCTGTGCACATGACCATTCCTATTTCAGCACAGATGTGAGAAACCTGTGAGAAATCTAGGCTCTGTCCCTCATTTTTTCTTAACCCTAATGTCACAGCTCTGATGATACTCAGTACTCCTCTGCAGATTTGGTTAAGAATCAGAGATGGTTTCTGTAGTAACTATGACTGTGATTTTTGTTTTGAGGTTGTATTTTGTTGGGCTTTTGGGGGGGGAGTTTCTCCTTTTTTTTTTTTTTTTTTTTTTTTTTACCTAGTGTGTAGTTTGGAAATAGAGGGAACTGAGTTTCAGAGCAGCACTAATAAGAGTCACCACAACTAAACAAGCTAGAAAAATGAAGCAGTCTGTGCTTGATCTAGCTACCGGTATACCAAAACAGCAGCTTAAGAGACCATCAGTCTCGCTGCCCTGGCTTAGCAGCAAGAAGACTGGAACTGCTGGAGCTGTGCAGGAAGTCAAAAATGAAAAGAGAAGGAAGAAGCCCAGAGCAAGCTCTGCCACTTTTACAGTTCTGCACCCCATGGACAGTCTTTTGAAAATTAGCTTTTTACAGTGACTGCAGTTTTCAGTCTCCTCTTGCTGAAGTCCTGACAGGAAAACATTGACCAAAGATTACAACATGCTATTATTTAATCTGCACTCCTCTCTCCATGGTCTGTACTTTACGGTATAAATATGACATTGTTCAGGCCAGTGTGTATAGGGCAGCATATATGGAATTTCTAGTGGAGCCACAACAATCACAGGGATGAATACTGAATTTAGAAAACACCAAAAGATGGCAAGAAATGCAAATTATGAGTAGATATAAATATCAATATAGATGTATGATATACATATTAGAATACACATATACAGTATGTACTGTGTGAAATAATGCTGACGTACTGAGATAATCACCAAGTTCAGACATCCATTTTGCACATACACAGGAAAGCATATTCACAGGAAAGGTTTCTTTTATGCAAAAATGTAGCTGTTCAAAGATGCCAAAGGTAACACTGTAGATGATGTTCCAACACCTGGGCATTTGCAAAGTGCCATGGTAGTTTTGCCAGCACTCCTGTTTTCTGCTGAGGCAGAAGGTAAGGCAGGGTTAACCTCAAATTAACTTATTAGATGAAAATACAAATGTCTATGTAATAATGTCCTAAGATTATATTTAGAGGACATGGCCATAATGCTTGCCAGATCTCTGTACTTGACTATTTCTCCTCAAAAGAAAGAGACAGAATGTTTATTTGGGGGAACCAAAACAGTGGCATGAAACCAGAGCCGGTGAAGGAAGAAGATGCTCTTTGCAGAGTGCTCTAATATTTTGTCAGTACTGTTAAAAAGGTACATTATCCTTCTGTTTTGTTGCAAAATGGGGGGAAAAGGACCACATCATTCAAAAATGTTTTGCAGATACAGAGTTCAGTTCAGCACAGCTTGAAGTGCACAATTTCAAATGTGCAGAGGACAAAACTGTAATTTCTAGATAGACACAAGCAAATCTTCTAGAAATAATATATGATTTTTTTATCTCCAAGTCTGTAAGAAGTCCTAATGAAACCCAAAGCTGTTCCAATTTACTTTAAATTGGTACTTTATGTCTCCTTTGAGATTGTTGAATGTTATTTTATCTTCATATAATGCTGAAAGACTCTTTGCTGAAAAATTGAGGTGCTTTTAAGGTGCCTCGTGTTGGGCACTGAATTAATTGGGTTATCTGAACTCTATTAGTCATCTGAAACAGCTTGGTCTCTACTTCCTGCTCTTACTAACTTATTAATGTGGCTGTGGCAGGAGAGGAAGATGGCAAAGAAGCAAATACAGCCATTTGTGAGTAATGCTTCCATTGGGAGAGAAATGACCACCACAGTTCTTGCAAAGAAGCCACATTGCATGACCCTTCTGGAGACCTGCTTTGTTAGAACTGAAGTGAAAACCCTATTGCAGCACAAAGTGGGAAAGACCATGTTCTGTACAGTGTTCTGCGTTGTTTCCTCTGGCAATGAGAGACCGAGCGAGGAATGAGGAGATCCAACTGGAACTTGTCCTCCACACTACTCATACTTCCCTTTATCCCATCACACTGACAGGAGTGAAATCCACTGCCCATGCCAACTAAGCTGTGAGTAAATCGGTGTGTCAGGCAGTAAGAAACTTTAAAAAGAGGGAAAACTGTGCAATATGAGAAACTTAAGCACTGACACTGATGATGTTGTCAGGACGGAGTAATTAGAGGCATGACCAGCAAAATGAGGGTACTTGTAATTTCAGCTGGTCTCAGGAGTCTCCCAAGCGGGATGCAGTCAGTCATGTGACCAGCTGTTCAAGCTTAAATTTTTACTAAAAATGAGTTATCTCACAAAGTGTGTGAACAGGCAATCAGTTATTAAAGTCCCCCCCCCCAAAATTAAAAAATCATTATTTTTTGTGCAAGAGAAGCTGGAGCCCCTTGTCTTCAGACTTTTTGTTGTTTCTTGGATGCAAGTGCATTGCATACTGAATTGATGGTGGCAGTAGCAGACCAGAGACTTTGGAACAACTCCTGGGATTGGACGATCAGCTGGACAGCAAGGGATGTGATTATCAGGTCTGCCTTAAATGGTCTCAGCACCATCCTCCAAGGCCTCAGCAGGAACTGCAGTAATACTTAGTGGTGGAAAAGCATCTGAGCAGGAGCATGTGTAAACCACATGGCATAGTTTGAGCACAACAGCACCTGGCAGAGGGTGGTTCTTGGTCTAGAAAGGCTGACACACTCCATGTGAAAATTGTGATTATTTGATAGTAGACTGACAAGAGTTTCTTGTTTTTATTTGTCTGTTATGGTTGTTTGGTTGTTTTTTGTTTTGTTTTGTTTTGTTTTGTTTGTTTGTTTTTGGTTTTTTGTTTGTTTTTTTTTGGTTTTTTTTTGCTTGTTTGTTTGGTTTTGTTCGTTTTTTGGTGTTTTGTTTGTTTTTTTGTTTTGTTTGTTTTTGTTTGTTTGTTGTTTTTTTGTTTTTGTTTTTTTTTCCCCAGATTGTTGCTCAGATCTCTACAGTTGGTAGCAGCTTCCTTTCCATGTCATTTGCCTTTATTACAGCATGCCATAATCCCTGCTTAACATCCCCACACAAAACTGCAGCAGCAAGCAAAATATTTATCGGTACATTACAGCCTGTTTCTGAGCTTAAGGTGATGAGATGTGTGTTTTCCTTGCAATCTTCTAGTAATTTGTGTTACTGTTCCATGCTGGAAAAACAATCTCATCAGTAAGAACTGTGAGATTTCCCTGTTTTCACAATTCTTCGAATGCCATCCTTCCTGAAGTAATAATCACTTGTTAACCTTGCATTTGCTGCTCTTTCAGATTTCACAGCCAGAAGTGACATCGCTGACAGCTTGATAAACTGTTTGCCACTTGAGATGGCTTCATCTCTTCCAGGAACGTTCTTTTCTGTGTAGACTCATTTTGAAGAACTGCCCTGATTTTAATCTGAAGCTTCTGCACAAATTGGGCAGCCCTTCCTGCTGCAAAGTTACCGAGGATAAAAAATGTGAAATGGTGCCTCAAGAAAACATTGCCTGTGGTAAAAGAAGAGTTCATGTGGAAGAAAAGTTCTGTGTCACTACAAAAGTGAGTGATCCTTGCTGTCGGTCCCAGTTTCACTTGAGTCTTGTCAGTGAGATGATACAGTCGAAGACGTAGTTCGCATTTCATTTCATGGTCTGCTTTGATAATTTTCTGTTTGTTTTTTAGGTTCTTTGGTGATGAGTTCACCAGCAGGTGGTGCTGCAGCTCTAAATCCCCTGTGTTATCTTCAATTTGAGAAAAGAATGCTGGCACTTGTGTTTCAACATCCCAGTGATTTCTCAGGCTCTAAAGAAAAACACTGAAACATTGCTGGGATATAATCTTTCCCATGTATTCCTGTGAAGATAGTTACAGCAATGAATCAGGATTTTTTATCGTAACAATGTTACTGTGCTTGTATATAACATCTCTCAAAACAATTAGACTCAGTCCATATGTGAAAGATCTTGAACTGCCTGACTCTTTTTTACCAAAGTCTCTAGTGATATGCAATGAAAGTTTTTCACTGCATGCTAAAGTAAGTAATTCTTGTCATAAATAATTCTTGGGAACAGCGAGACTTGTCTGAGTCACATGGGAAGTCTTTATCAAAGCAAAGACTGAAATCCAGGTAGCCTGTGTCTTACTTTCGCTTGGTCTGGCTCTCCTTCTGTAAGAAATAATGTGGGAAGGGATGTCTGTCCTGTCTGGCAGTGGGGGAAACATCGCTGTAACAGCAGAAGATGTAGGAATGCAGTCATGCCTCCTCTGCCCTCTTTTCCAGAAGCAATGAGGCATAGCTATTTTATTACATTTGTTGTCATTAGTCAGGGCTACTGCTTGTTTGTCTGAGGCTACCAATAAACACAATGTGATTCACGCAGAACTGCTTGAGGGATGGCTCGGCTCCAGAAGCATGGTTTAGCCTTTATTTGGCAGTTGGTTGCTTAATGCAGAAAAATGTGCATGAAAGCTATGGAAAATGAATCTGTGCTGTAACACACGGTTTGTAAAAGCCACTTGAATTATCCTGTGGAAGATATTGCAGTATAAAACAGTAATGAAGACAATGTTTGCCTTCATTTTCTTTTATTTTTTGGTTGTGCTGTCACCTTCCATATCATTGCAATGGATTCTGGCCTACATGGAATAATTATGACTAATAAAACCCCTCTAAAATCAAAGATGATCTCTGATGCTGAGCTTTAAAAAGGGCATTTTTTTCATCTAATTGTAACATAGGTGGAATTTTCTTTTCCTTGTACAATTACTCTGATTTAATCATGAACCATAAGGGAGAGGTGCAGCAGAATGGAGTATCAGAACATTTGAAGAGGTGTTGTTGCCTCCCCAGAAGTAAAGCTTCCATTAGTACTGTTGTAGACTGGTTATTGCCTCTGCCCTTTGTTCTGGGAGTCATCTACAGCAGTGCTTTCCCTCCTGGTACTTCTGAATCCCTGGAGACCTTTGGGCATTTCCTTTGGTTCCTTGGTCTTCGAGAAGCTCTCAGAAAGAGGCAAGCGTATTGTTTAAATATGATATACAGGGACTGATGTTTGCAGTGAAAAAATAAATATATCAGGGTTCTGCAAAGTAGAAAACTGAAATCATGGATCTAAATGATGTTCCCTGTGGAAACTGGAGGTGTGAGGAATGCAAAAGTAAAAATGCAGAAACAAAAGAGCTTCATACTGGGAGTGAAGCCTGGATTTTTCTGACTCAGATGAAGAGGACTAAGAAGACAAATGTCTGGGAACTATGAGGAATTGGATTAATCCCCATTAGCCTTTTAATTTGGATCAAGAGTGCACTTTCAAAGTGAACTCCCACCATCCACATTTTTCCTGCTTTGGTTCAGAGTGGTCTCAGAGCATCTAGAATAGAAACATCTCAGGTGGAACCAGGATGGAAGGGGTACTCCAGGACCAGACCTGGCCCATTTTCCTTGGTAGCAAACATGACACAGGACTGGACTAGAGGCAGTCTGAAAGAAAGCCCCTGAAATTGTGTGGTGCAAGTATTGTATGACGATGATCACATGAAAGCCTTTGGTGGCAGGCCTTTTGGTCTGCTGATCCCCTCCTGGTGGTCACCCCTACTTGCTGAGGCCAGTGCAGCTTAGCAGGTAGTGCTCCCTTAGGATTTCACATATTTGTAGATTTTTATATAGCTCTGTAGTTTCTTACATTCTGAAATAGCAGCTAATGGCTTCTAACCACTGTGACACATTCCTGCATCTCTGTGTCATGGGGAAAACAATAGCTAGAACATCTTTCTTGAAACTCATGTACCAAAACTAGGATAATAAGATAGCATTTTAGTCAAGACAAGAAAGAAAACCCAGAAACCATGGAGAAGCTCCAAAAAGAAGATGTAATGTGAAGAAGATGAAGATGATGAAGTACAAGGGGTCCTGAGACCTCTGACTCAATTTCAGTGAAGGCATGATGGGGAGTGGACCTAGGGTGTTTCTGGGGATGGACAATTATTAGATTGGATATAACCTTCAGATGGGATAATTAAATAGTGCTATAAAATTAGTAAGACCCCTATTCCTGGGAAGCAGCAATGCTCAACTCAGCTCATCTCCAACATGTGTCCCTGCACTGGGAGGAGCTCCCCCTCGCCCCCTTGGTGAGCCATGAAGAACGAGCCCGGCTTGAACAACATGAGGACAGTATTGGGTGAAGGGCGTGTGTCTCTCTGTATGCTTTCTATACTTCGTGCCCCTAAAACCCTGTAAGTAAAGGACTTCTCTCTACCTCACCCAGATAATGTTGTCTTGGAAAGTTTTTCCATAGAATTTCAGGCAACAGTAATGTGCAATGGGATTCTACCGCTGACCACACTGGGGCTACGGGCTACCTGGAGGTGCTTTACAGTCTTCATGCTTTCAAAGCACCTTCTCTGAAACAAATTGGTTCTCATGAGAGCCTCTGCTACAGGTAAGACCCAAGTAGGCACTTAGTGGGGGAAGAAAGGCACTGTGCTGAACTGAGCTGCAGCCAGCCAAGATGATCAGCATGGGTGGCAGGGCACTGCAGTGACAGAGGAGACAACTTCAGGGCCCACGCAGCTGGCCAGCAAGGGAGCTTGAAGAGTGTGGTAGTTTCCCTGCTGGAGTCCCAGTTATGCATAAGTGTTCTCCTGAAAGTTTCATACTGTCTTTTGTTAATTTGCAGGTCCTGCTAAACATGAGCAGATTTAGCTCTCCCACATAGTGCAAATTATTCCCTTCATTCCTTGGCATCACTTCCTTCAGGGTGTTTCAAGTGTTATCATCTCCCTTCAGGCTCCTTTTATCTGACAGTATATATTAGACTCCTGTTTTCTCTATATTTTTAATGTCACAGTCTCAAATATTGCCTTCATTTATTTGCCTACTTCTGCCTTTAAATATGTGAGATAAGTTAGCATACTGAGTAGAAAAGTTCTTATAATTCTGGGTAGATCATTACTGCTTCATATAAAGCTCCTCAGGATTTGACTTGGACTGTTTTAAATATATCCACTGTTCCAGTTTCTTTTTACATAACCAGCTTTGTTAAATTATATATGTCTAAGGAAGGGGGTTTAGTGGTTTGTTTTGGTTTGTTGGTTTGAGGGGTTTTTGTGTGTTTGTTTTGTTTTTACTGAGCAAGTGAGATCTACAGAAAATGTGTTTATTTAAATGGCAAGTTGAAATTATCTGAAATATTTTTTTGACTTGATACTTGTTCTCCTTTGCTTACAGAGGTCTGCAGAGCCTGCAGTCCTGCCCCAGGTATGGATGCTTCTGCACTCAGGCATAATCTCATTAGTATCACTAGAACTTTCTACAGGCATTAAGGTATACCAATATAAATCCAATTTATGGATGAAGACATAGCCATGGCAGCACACAACCCAAAAGAAAAGCCTTATCTAAGGAAATGATGTGTGGTTGGAGGAGGAGGGGCAGTGGGAATGTGTGGAAGCAAGAGATTCTCAGGCTGCACAGAGAGGTTTCCAAAACCAAATTGGGTAAAACCCTGCACAACTGGATGTGACCTCAGAGCTGGTCCTGCTTTGGGTAGAAGGTTGGACTAGACACCTCCCGAGGTCCCTTCCAACCTGTGTTTCCCAATGATCCTTTGAAAAGAAATGGTGATGTACGGGAACATATTAATAACCACAGGAGTAAATCTATTTACTGACCCTCTTTCAATAGTTTTTCTTGTATTAGGTTTGAACAATCTCAAGAAAGATCAGATTTTCATTTCTTTAACAGTTCAGATCAAGCAATTGCTTCCATGGTACACACTATGGAATATTTTGCTGGTCACATCTTCAGGGTGACAGAACAAAATTTACCAGCATCTTTAGATGTTTATGGTTGACAGTAGAGTCTGATTTTGGAGCCACAGCACATTTTATAAGTAGTTTGCTGAAGCAAATACCCTTTTATAGGACCATTTGAATCAATCATGATTTATCACTGGAAAGGGGTCAAGGTCATAAAATACAACAGGGTGTAGACTCCCTGATAAAGGATCTTCCAGTCTGCTTTAAAATTATATAACATTTTATAATCCTATAGCAAATTCTATAGAACCTATCTGTAAATTTTCAGATTGCCTACTCACAGAACCTTATATTCTGAACTACCAAAACCACTGTGGATTTTTTTTTTTTTTTGTATAGATATATTTTTCAGAAGATCTCTGTGTAAATTTAGGCTAAGGCTGCTTGGCATATGAATTCAGAGGAGGTCATGCCACAAGACAGCACAGAACACACTCATGTGACATAAATGTGCTTTAAATCAAGATGGAAGGGGTCAAATATATGGCTGAATGAGATGAAGGATGTTGTTGTATTCAGTATGAAGCCACTGAAAAAAACCCAACTGTTAAATAAATGCAAATAAGGCAGATTCATCTGAGAAAAGAATTTAGATGTAAACATGCTTGTTATGCACAACTGCTTCCACAGAGGACATCTGACTGAGGAGAACCCCTCTTAACTTGTGCTTCAATCTACAATTCACTGAGCTACATTCTGCAGTGTGACCAGATGTGTTGATTCCTGTAGCCATGGGAGAGCTGCCCATTTCCT
>VXAU01000121.1:2155890-2167558 GCA_013399695.1 Formicarius rufipectus
TTCCTTCCTTCCTTCCTTCCTTCCTTCCTTCCTTCCTTCCTTCCGCCTTCTCCCTCTCAGTTTTCTTTGACTTCCATCCTGCTTTTCTTGTGTGTCTTCCTTTCCCCGTCTCACACATCTGTAGACTAACAGCCTACAGACGTGACTTCTGCAAACATCCAGTGGGTTACTACTGTATTAATACAGAAGGAAAGGGAACTAACCATAAAATCATTGGCAGATCAAGAAAAAAGAAAAAAGATTTGTATCACAGCACTCAGAACAATTTATTTCTGAAGAAGAATTGTAAGAATATGTAAATTAAAGGCAGAAGAATGGAAGCCCAGCCTGCTGCATGAATAATATTTTTGTACTTCTGAACAATGAAGAAAAGAGTTTTTCAGATGGCTCCTTCACCCCAGTTACATAGAAAACCACATGGAGTTCTATCCGGGCATGTAGAGTGTTCTTTTGAGACTTTGTGTCAGGAAGTGTTCACAACAGCACTAACACACTGGTGAAAGGAGCAGCAGAAAATGGAACACAGGCAGCATTGTTGAGTCTACCTGGATGAGTGTAGGTGATGAAGCTGTTAACTCTTCAGGAGCAGTCAACTGCAGACATCAAGTCTAATATGCTTTAAATTACCAAAGGAATTATTAATTGTCTTGTGACTAAAGAATATTTATTGGTATGTTCAGTGACAGTGCTTTTTGTTTTCTTTTCATGTATAGTGCATAGAATAATTGAGGAATGAAAAAGCCTGTTTAGGACTGTAATAACAGTTAATCAAAATCGAGCACATTATAAAATATGGCTTGGATGTTCATCTGATGCAAATAAGCTCTTGTTTGAAATCAATAGAGCTGTGGCAATTCACACCAGCAAAGGGATCGGCTCTTTTGCTTTTGAATGAAAAATATAGCCAAGCATTAATTTTTCTTTCTTGTAATACATGCCAGATTTCAACCTGTTCATTCACAAAGCTGTGGAACATAATCCCCTGTCACCCACAATTCAGTGCTCTCTAGGGATAGAGTTTGGCATTGTCCCTTTTTCTTTTCAGTGTCACACAAATGAAATAATGTAACTGTGAGTTTAGTCATGCTGTCAGTCTGAAATTAAAAGTTCCAGGACTGGAATGTTTTCTTACCCGTGCTGCCAAAAATCTGGTGTAACATGCAAGAAGTCTCAGTGGTTGCAGTGGTGTCAAATACTTCCTGCCCTCAGATATTTACTGACACATTCCCGCAAGGAGAGACAACACCAAAATGTCTATGTTCACATAGTCCATCTTCCCATGTAGCACCAAGATGCTGATGTGCAGTCAGAGGTTCCCTGTGATGTCACTCTCTTCTCCTGGATAACAAGCAAGAGGACAAGAGAAAATATCCTCAAGCTGTGACAAGGGAGCTTTAGATGTGATATTAGGAAAAATTTCTTCACTGAAAGAATGATCAAGCTTTGGAATAGTGCTAGAGTCACTGTCTCCAGAAGTGTTAAAAAAATGTGTAATGTGGTGCTTACAGTCGTGGTTTAGTGGCAGTGCTGGGTTAGTGGTTGGACTCAATGATCTTGGAGGTCGTTTCCAAGCTTAATGATTCTATGTGACACAGAGAACGAGAGCAACAGGCCAGTTTCTCTTCATGTCTTCTGGGTTAAGCTTAGGTTGGTGATTTAGGATATACCTTTGTTGTTCCCCATATAAGCTGGGGATTAGTCTCTGCATCTTGTCTCACCTGTGAGCCCTCAGGATTTACTCACTGTCTTTTCTTTCCCAGTCTGGTTATCCTGAGAAGAAACATGGAGATGTGCTGGGTTCTTGATGTTGTCCTAGTCTAAGCGACATCAACCTATCATTCTTGTAGCCCTCCTCCTGCTGCATGATCCTTTGTGATGCTTCCACACCTGTGTATTTTTATTTATACCAATTCAGACACCTCTACTACAATTTTCAACATAAGACAGATGCTGTTCTCCTAATACTTAATGTAAACATTCATGATGCACTATGATGCTAAAAAATATGTTAATGGGGGCATTGCAGAATTGATATCAACCTGCTGTTATAAATTGCCATATTAAATATCAGTATATCATCACTGGTATATTGCTTCCCACTAGAAGGGATGTTGCAATAGCAGGACAATTATGAGCTTGAAGACAAAGGTACATTAAGATTAATCTACAGCTGAGCATACCTCATAATATGGGTAATTGCTGTTTAGAAATGTTAACGTAATCTGCATATCTTCTTATTCTTGGGACCAGATTAATCTCATCTAGCTCTAGACACCTGCACTGCAGACATTTACCTCTGAACTGCCCAAAGTTTTGCATTACTGGTGAATAAAAATGGGCACTTCTAACTAAGGCGCAGTTGTTTTGGTCTATTTTAGATACCTGCTGTAGCATAAGAAAAATAACAACTAAAAATGCTTATTTCTCCCACGATGATAAAGGAAGCCTATAGAGAGTAGTTCAAATATAGAGATCTACATTTAGTTAGCAAATATCACCCCGAATGTCTACTTTGTGTAGCAATGACCCCACAACTACTATTCTGTTCAAGTGTGGGCAAAACAAAATTTTCTTGCTGCCCCAGAAGAATCACAACGGTGTAGTGGTTGGACGGAGATATTTCTGGAATACAAAGAATTTGAATTCAAGTGTCTTTTCCATATTCATAGGATGGAAGATTGACTTCCTTTGGGGTGTAAGTAGATGTACTTCCATTTAGTGAGTGGGGACAGAATCCATTTTTATACAGGGGGAAAATTTGATCCAGGTTTTTCACTTGACACATGATAAAGACAATTAAATGTCTCCTTCACATGACAGCATGTTGTATTTGATTTCCTTCTTACTGACTACTGAATCGATAATTACTTAGCTCCTCCAGCTGGAAGAGATCAGCACCTACCACAAGTGTCAGTGGCAATTGTGTTGTAGCTTCTGTATCTTTAGTATCTCGGTTTTCAGTGGTGACTATTGTGGTTTTGACAGCAAAAGGAGTGACTGGACTATGTGCCATTTGAAATTGAGAGAAAATGTGTAAGAAGAGTTAAACTTATCCATAAGACAAAGTTCCTGGGAGCAATCTAAGCCCCAGACCTCTGCTGCAGAATGGACACCTGTGAAGTGACAATGGACAGCAGTAGGAATGTTAAAGTGCGTTGACCTGTGTTGGAGGCAGTGTGAACAGTGTATTTGGGAGAGAAGCCTGGCAGAGAATACTCCCCAGGGGAAGCTCAGTTTGTAGGAAGAACTACTGAAATCACTGCATGACATAGCTTTCATGATGGCTTACAAGCTTTCTGGAACAGGATGAGGATATGCTATGGCTCAGCTCCTCATGTGTCCCATCATTCCAAATCAGCATCACGTAAAGACATTGTACGTCGAAGAAAAAACATGGTTTACCTTCCTTCTCATGAAGGTCCACTGGATTTTTTAATTTCTCTTTCTTTGCAGAACTTGCTACATCTTCTGAGTGAAAGCCTTGCCAAAAAAATAAGAAACAAAAATTGAGAGGGAGGAAGCCCTTGGTCTAACATTCTACAAAATGCTTTCCATCACATTGATTCTGTTGTTCTGATTTGCACTAAAACTGACAATAATTTTTTTTAGTTCCGACTTAGGCCCCTGTTCAGCATTATTACAAAGTTGAAAACTATGGTTTTAGCTGTACTGGAGAATGCTGATTCCAGGTTCTATTACATTATGTCAGTACTCTCATGTCATTTGTGCTGTGCTTTCATATTGCTTATCATAATGATCTCCCTCCTGCTGTAGGTCCAGTCCGAAACTTTGCACACTGATCATCAGGTCCTGCTCTCCTTATGTGCCTGATGCATTAGAGCCAATGGCTCAAGGGTTGCAAGATCAAGCCCTGAATTTTGAAATAATCTTTGGCAAGTCTGTAGTCTATGAAATCAACATTATTAAACCTACAGTACCTTCCATCTATAATTGTAACTGTCTTGGTTACAGTGGCCAGAACCAGTTTATCACTATATGGGTATAACCAAAACTGTGTATTCTACATCCTCTGTGTCATTTCTCATGAACTGTTTCAGTTTGCAGCTGCTGCCCAGGGCACACCTGACCCCTCAGGCTGCAAGTTGAGTGTTAATGAACTCTGTGAGAAAGGGAAGTGTTCCTGTCTTCACACCAATGACTCAGGTGTGGTAACTCCCCTCATTAGCACCTTCACACCCAGCCTGAGGGGTCATGTTGCTCATGGGCCATCAAGGATTCCCAAAATATCCCATGACTCACAGAGTAAATCACCCATTGTGAGACTCCTCCCCCTGGGGGAGGTACTGGGTATTCCCACCTGAACCTGAGCATATATAATCTTGGGGATTTCTGCTTTCACTTGTGGGATCTAGAGCAGGACTAGAACCTCAACAGGACTGTGGCTGCCACTTTCAACCAGACTGTGATCATCATCCTCACCAACAGGTTTCTTTTACTTTGTGTTTAGGGGCTCTGTGTGGTACAGCACAGGGGCTGGCAAGCTCCATTCTGCTCATGTCCTACGGTGCTGGGTGTACATCTGTTTTTGTGGGCCAAATGGATTTTTTTACTCTCTTTTTCATTGTACTTACTGTGATTTTTCTATTAAGTTGTAACTCTGACTTGCAGTCTCTTTGTGAGTTGGGTTCATTTCTCCTGCTTGTTTACCTTTAAATTAGCATGGGCGCTTTGAAGCACACATTTGGAATAATGCAAATCTTCATGAATTATGAACTTTATAGGTGATGGATACTGGCTTGGAATGAGTAAGGCAGAACATATAATTGATGCTGAAGACAAACCTTCCTGGGCTTCAAGACATCTCCTTTTAGGAGCTGTATCACAGTCTCCTTTCCAAGCGCCTATCATTCTTAGTTACACTGCAGTGGATATTGATAGAGAATAGAATAAATATCCCCATGGTGGAGCTTTATCAGGACCTCTCTGATCTAGTGCCTACATTGCATTCTTGTGTTTTCACAATCCAGTGTCTAGAAGGAAAATGCATAGATCCTGTTGTGCTGCAGACTTCTGGACAGGAATGCTAGGAAAATGAACAGGGATGGAGGAGGGGGAATTCCCTCTGGAAATGGGCAATATAAGTTGCTGGCATACTTGCCAGCATGGCTTAAATAACTGAGGATGCTTTCCTGGCTGGGCTCATAGAGCAACAAATTTTACCAGTGTTGTTAAAATGAGTGTTTAAAAGTATGAACAGGCATATAAAAGATGGCTCTGGAGCTCTTACTCTGCAGTGTTTTGCAAAACCCTGAATTTGTGGAAGTAATTCAGTGGTGGGGATAGAAGTGTGGGGTAATTTCCTTGCCCTAACTCAAGCAGCTATGAGTTTGAAGGCTAAACCTGAATGAATCGTTGCAGGTTCCTTCTATAGTCAGGGGGTGATTCATCTCGTGCTAGCACATATAAACTAGCTCCCAGGACTCCAGAGTTTCAGAGGTCACTGTTTATAACTTTCTGCTCAGCATATTTCTAGTACCTTATTATTACACCCATTAAGAGTTTTTTGACCCTTTTGTTTAAGTGCCTGAGGATAGTTGTTCCACAGTGTTAATGAGCAGACTTTGACTGCCCACAGATGTTATATGATATGATTCAAAGTTATGGTCATGACTTCTGAATGTTTAAGAAAGTATACACTCCAAAGAAAAAGTATTTATATGTATCAATTTGCACTAGAATGATTTACAGTGAGGCATTAAGTAATAGAAGAAGGAGGCAGTCTAAGCCAAATGCCTGGCTGTGGTTCTCATTCATTCAAATCAGCAGTTTTGCACCTCTTCCAGCTTGTTGTCAAATGCAAGGTCCAGGGCATGCGTTTACCTCTCACCCCACTTTTCACAGGGATTTTCACAGTAGTGACTACAAGAAGTTCTTATTTTCAAATATTAGCAAAATATCTTGAGGTTGTACTTTGCCTCTTCCCAGGTTGCTTGAGCAATCTGTTGCAAGGTCTTGCATTGGCTGCTTTGCCTCGAGGGTGCTGGGAATGTCTTCCCTGTATATGGAGCCACGATCCAGGAGGTTGTGATCAATAATGTAGATTAATCCCTGGTTAGGGTGTTACCTGATTTTCACTTGGAAATCAATTGGCAATAACAAAACCCCAAGGTGAAGTTTTCTTCCTCTGAATGTTAAACTCTCTTACTTCAGGAAACTGCTTTCGTGGTTTAGTTACTAATTGTTATTCTTCTTCCTCATAATGTGATTTAACTCAACATTTCATTTCACGGTACCCGAGTGAGCAAATGCTGCCATGCCTTCCCATATAATAGCAATTCCACCAACTTTTTTTTTTTTTAATCAAGAAACTGGGATAATGTTTACACCACAAATGAGCTATATATTTCCTGGTGAACAGAGATGTAGCAACCTCATAATGCCATAAATTGGTTTCTTGATAATAGATAAGCCCACCTCTTCCTTTGTAAGCCAGCAGCGCAATCTGGTGTTCCTTGCACTCCAACTCTGATAATGTTCATTTATATATGCCAAAGGCTGTTTCCACACTGGTCTCACGGACATTAAGATCAGCCAGTCTGCTTGGTGAGTAGCTCTGAGATGCTTTATTGCCTGACTCCCTGGTAGTCTATTTACTTACATACTAACACCAGCCACTCAACTTCCTACTGACAACAAGTTGTGGGAAGTCTCTTTCAGGGACATTTAATTGCTTTTGGAGAGTAGTTTTGATGCCCAGAATGTGGTGGAAGCTATGGTCCTCGAATAGGCCTGACCTGTGACAACTCTAATATGCAGAGGAGCCACCCTGGCTTGTGTTGGCTTATGTAGTAGCCCAGAACTCAAGGAACAGGGATGTGCAGCTGGGCTGTAGCACTCTAGCCTTCCTCTGTGTTCAGCTCGGTCCTGGTAGCAGTGACTCAGGAAAACAACTACCTCTGGCCTTCTCATTCCATACTCCTTGCTAAGATCACACAGGGGGGGAAAAAAATGTGTTTTGGTTTTTTTTTTTTTTTTTTTTTTTTTTTTTTTTTTTTTTTGTTGTTGTTGTTTTTTTTTCTTCCCAGCCTTTAGTTTGAAGAACAGGGTTTGCAGAGTGAATCTCCATTAGCTGTGAAGTGAAGCCATCCTGCTCCCACACATTATCAATGCTGGGTGGAAAAATGCTCAGTGTCATCAAAGGACAGGAGCAGGACAGAGACCTAATCTAAAAGCAGATAAAAGCCACCCTCTGGGTGAAGAACCTTTCCCTGGTATTCAACCTAAACCTCCCCTGACTATTGGCAAGACCTTTGTTTTTTAATTCTCTCTAATTTGTTTTTCAGAGGTAGGGGATAATTTGTAAGGCCTCTATAAATAACAGCAGAACACAAAAGCAATCCCTGGCACCTACTGACTGCATTCAAAACTGACCTGACTGTCTAGATACAGTGCTTGGGGGGTAAAAAAGGAGAAAAAGAGAAATCTGGTTTTGTCTAAATAGGTAATTTAATTAGCTTGGAGGTATATGGTAGACAGCATATAATATGCTTAAGCAAGTGCTTCATACGGGGAATGAATACCTCTAGATTTTTAGAAATCAGTTACATTCAACCAGGGCATTTTCACTGGTGGAATTTCTTGATCACACCAATAGATGGCAATCCATCATCACGTCCTGTTGCTTCTTCAGAAGTGAACTAAGAGGTGAGGAGGAAAGGGGGGAAAAAAGTGTTTTTCTCAAATGCTTTTTTTCCCTTTTTATGTGTCAGAGTTTCAAAGCTAAATGTTCAAATGCCCTGGAAATGAGAAATTATCTGAAAACTGGTACACCGCATGCTACCACAGCACAAATTACCCCATGCTGTCCTGTCAGATTTAATCTGCCTGAATCATTTTTGGAAGGGATGATATGGGATTTAGTTTCCATGTCAGCTAGTAAATTGAGATTAGCACCATTCTTGATATTATTGCATATTTTAATCTAAGGTTCAGTTTATTGCATGAGTTCTGTGTGGTGAAATCTTCAATAGATATCAAAAAGATATTTAGGAAAAAAAGTCATATGGAAGATACTTGATCTTCCACTCTGACTGTGCTTTGTGCTACAGTGGTGTAATTCAGCAATAACAGCAACTTACCTTAGTTTTGCTTAGAGCATCTCATTGTAGAATTCATTTAATCTTCTTGCTTCCTTTATTTACTCAGATATTACCATTACAGCCACAGAGCCCGTGGGCATACGAGATTTTTTTTTTAGATGATTTTTCCTACGAAAACTAATTGAATTGCTGCTGATTTGGTTAAGAAGTGAAAAATAAAGCAGAAGGAATGCCTTTCCCCTGGCTGTGCAGTTCTCTGCACTCAGGAGTGGACTGTGGCCAGTGAGTTCATATCACTTGAAAAATAATACTGATTTCAGCTATGTTGTCTTTTCAGTCTGGCTTGTCCCTCCTGCTGCCCTGTACAAAGGATGAAACACTTCATGGGAAGAGACTAAATGGGGACAGCACTTGCTACCTCTGGCCTGGTAGCTGGGACAGAGCTGCATGGATATCAGGAGGCAGGGCTGTCACTGGAAAAGCAGAAGCATGTCACAGGGAGCCATCTGTGACCTGCTTCCTTCCTGCAGCCTTTGCACCAGGTTCTGCCTGTCTGAAGGTGTGCAGTGTGGGATCTCTGTCTGTGGCACCATCTGAAACCTCCACACTATTTGGAAAGAAATCACAGACTTCTACATGAGCTGGTTGTCCCTGAATTCTTGGCATCCTGTAATTTATTCTCTCCTTTCTTCTATCAGCAACCTGAATATTGCAAGTCAGTAAACAGGCCTTAATCTGGAGGCATTGTTGACTAAAGAGGGCAGGCAGTGCTGAAAATAAACTGCACATCATGAAACCAGGGATTTCTTACATGATCCTCTGCTTCACCAAAAACAGTGCTTTGTGCATAAAGACTGGCTCTCTTAAGATGTGGGTTTGGGGGGGGTGCTTGTAGCTGATAGTAGAGCTGAAGCTGGAGAGGTTAATTGTAGATGCTAAGGGCAGCAGTGAAGCAAAAAGAAAATGAAGTGTCATTACAATTTATCCATTCTTCAGGTTTCCAAGTGCAAACATGTTGTGCTTCCAGGGAATAAGATTGCCATGGGCTTACAGGTATGGAAAAGGGCACAAAGTGCCTTGCACTGTTCTTACCTCTCATAACATTTCTGCCCTGAACATATGCTGCCATTTTATGTAGGCATTTTATCTATTTTATGCACTTCAGAGCTTAGGTGGTTTGGAGTGGGACATCCATTTACTTTCAGAAGGAGTATTATTTTGCCTCTTTGCGTTTTATGAAGCTTTTTCCTAAAAAAAAAAAAAGTGCCCCAACTGCAGTCGAGGATTATGTGAAGTGGGAAGAGAACACACAAACGTGGCCCTTTGGCCTCAGGGGGGAATCTGCATAATCTGCAGCCAACAGCAGATGAACTGCTGAAGGGTTGCTCTTTAAGCCTTGATGCCATTACCTCTCCTCTTTGACCTAAGAGATTGATTACCTGCTTCTGGAGTATTAATGAGTTTGCTGAGCTTCTCTGCAGCAAACCCGTGGGCATGACATTTCTCTTGCCTGAAAGAATGAAGGAGAAACTTCCAAACTCATTTCTGTGGCTCCAGTCTGATTGCTGATGTAGGGGATTTTGTCATCTCTGCAATGAACAATGTCAGAATCTAGGAGTGTTGTATTTCCTGAAAAAAAAATAGTCAGGGGGAATAAATGGAAGGAATAGGAGGAAGGGGGAACCATGTTTTCTTGCTCTCAGAAACACATTTGCTTGCAAGTTAATAAATATTAACAAGGCACAAGTCTCTGTGTGGACCCAGCTGGTTCCCCAGTAGATCCATAGCATGGAGAGAAAAGGTGTGGGCTTCACTAGTGGCAGCATTCTCCAGACACACACAAATTAAGCATGTTATGAGAAGGTAATGAGCATAAAATTAATGGGGTATTTTTGCTGCCTTTTGTAGACATTTCTGAATGAACTGGGTTGCTTTTTCCTGGAGCTGGAGTGCAAAGTCCAAAGACTGCTAAGTCAACAGTTGGTTTTTAAATCTTTTTCGATCAGTATCTGGTAGTATAACTACAGCAGAGAGATGGGGCCCTGAGTGCAGCACAAGGCTAAGAGTTACAAGACTTTGCTTTAATTGGCTGCACCTTTATGGGTCACTTTACCCTCTGTGCCTCAGTTTCCCTCAGCAGCTTCTATATTCTTCAGAGTGGAATTCATTCTTCCTGGTGGGGATTTGCTGAAGCCCAGCTGTGACAAGTATATGGGCTTCCTGGGAGATCTCAGGATGTCAGGCTCTGACCTGTAAGCACAGGTGAGGGAACCCTTGGGCATCAGTCAATGCCCAGTGTGCACTGCTGACGTCCTCGTGCTCTGTTCTGTGTAACTGCAGGCCTTTGGCACTTCCCTTGGTTTGGGTCTGGATGCTTTCTGAGCATGGGTTGTCAGCTCCACAAAACAAGGGCAAAAGGACTAAATGCAAGTGATTTTTGTAACAAATGCAGAAAATATCAGCTCATGCAATGCTGAGTTTAGTGCAATGTGGTTATTCTCTCAGCCATGCTGAGTGTCCTGTTTATTTCATAGTGTGCTTGCACATTTAATGCATGAGTTTGAAAGGGAGAAACTACCTTAAGCAATGTAACTTTGCCTGTCATCAAGGGAAAGTTACCTGGTTCATTTTCTATTGTTTGGCATTCTGAGGTCTGGAGGGAAAGCATCCAGAGATTTATCCCTGACAAAGGGTATGACCTTTGGTGAACTGAGAAACACAGTGTGTAGTTTCTGTCTTAAACTGACTGTTGCACTACTTGTCATATTTATTTGTGTCCTCTGGCACAGCACAAGAAACCAAGAAAGTTTCATGTGCAGGCTCACAGGGATTATGTTGGCTCATTCCCTAAAGAAATGCATACTTTTGCACAAGCATAACTTTTCCCATAATGGAGAAATAGGAGGAATCCTCATAGCATATCAGAATATCAAATGGAAGCTACATCTTGCACTGACAGGAGTAACAGGGCCATGCTTGGCCCCACAAGTAGAAATAGGAATTATTCTGAGCCATCACTCTCATCGAAACATTTCTGTTTAGCCAAGGAACTGTAAATGGGAATAGGAATGACAGATAGCTTAGACTAAAGATAGAATTAATATGACTGAGACCACCAACATTAAAATGCCAGTGCACTTTTTCTGCAGCATTTCCCTAGGCAAAACTAAGTTTCTGTGCATTCCCTAAATGTAGATTTCCATAACATATAGTATATTGTGATGGCTTTAACATGTTGCCTTGGCACTGATTTTTCTGGGTTTATTGTATTGTTTGGCTTAGGGAAAAAGTCCCCTTAAGGAAGAAAGCTCTGTAAAAAAGAAGTAAAATAATGGTTCGTTAAGAACCAGAAAGGCATGCAGGCTCCATTGCAATCCCTAAAAAGAGATTATGCAAATCAAGGAAAGGAGAAAGGAAGCATTGTGAGGGAGCTGGAGAAACAGCTTCTGAGAAACAAAATTGTCCTGTCGTGTCAAGACCAAGCACCTTTTCTTTCATACTATCCCCTCAATGCTTTTCCCAACTTCCTTCCTGATATCTCTTGTGTCAACAGTAGATTAAAATTTATTGAGGATTTGGATACAGTGATATCCTGGTTGGATATGTGG
>VXAU01000122.1:4902-31606 GCA_013399695.1 Formicarius rufipectus
GCGGGGCCGCGCAGGGCCGGGCTCGGTGGCACCGCCCGCCCGCCGAACCGGCAATTTGAGGCATTTCGGCCCCGCTCTGCTTCTAATTTACCTCCCGGAGCTGCGCTTTGCTGTGCCAGCAAAATACCCCGAGGGGACCCGTCCTGCGGAGCCGCACGGGGTGTGAGGAGCCCGGTGCCATCCACAGCCCTGTGCCACCCACCACAGCCCGCCCTCACCCAGTGCCCTGTGCCATTCACTGCCCTGTGCCACCCATCGTTCTGTGCCATCCACAGCCCCGTGTCACCCACCACAGCCCAGTGCCACCCAGTGCCCTGTGCCACCCACCAACCACTCTGTGCCACCCAGTGCCCGGTCCCATCCACAGCCCAGTGTCACCCCCCATCCTGTGCCATCCACAGCCCAGTGCCACCCACTACAGCCCTGCGTCACCCCCCCCCCCGTGCCACCCAGCACAGCCCAGCGCTACCCACCATCCTGTGCCATCCACAGCCCAGTGCCACCCACTACAGCCCTGCGTCACCCACCACCCTGTGCCACCCAGCACAGCCCAGCGCTACCCACCATCCTGTGCCATCCACAGCCCAGTGCCACCCACCACCTTGTCATCCACCATTCTGTCACCCACAGCCCTGTGCCACCCTCCTCCCCGTGTCACCCACAGCCCGGTGCCACCCACCACAGTCTGATGCCACCCCCCACACGCCGCCCAAGGATCCTGCTGTGACACCACACCGGCTTCCTGCGGATTCCTGTGCCGAGAGCTGGGCGGTGGCAGGACCTGCTGCCGATGCCAAATAGGGCAATTCCCAGCTCCTGGCAGCTCCGGCGGTGGAGGAAAGTTTATCCGCGCTGGGCTCCTGCTCCAGAGCAGCTGGCACGGGGCTGGGAGAGCGGGAGCAACCCCTCCAACCTGTGCCCATCCACCTCCTCGGGACACACCAGCCTGTCCTCACCTGGAGCGGGGGCAGAGACTGGATGAGCCGCTGTGGGGTGGGGATGGATGATGGGAACATCCCCGTGCCTCCTGTGGGTGTTTTGGCTGGCGTGGGGACACAGTGGGACAGAGCAGGGTGGCATCACCACGGCCAGGGTGTCCCATCTGGGGACCGGCCCCGGCCACCGGCTGAGCACCCTCACCCGGCTGAGTCAGCCGTAAACATTTACATTCCTGGTGGGAGCGGAGCTGCCAGGAACCACATGGAAAATATCCCAGGAACAGTGTGAATGTAAACAGGGGCCGGGGCACAGGTGGGACACGGCCCTGGGAACCCCCAGAGGGACACCTGAGGGACCTTCGAGGAGGCTGCAGGCTCAGGGATGTGGGGATGGGGACATGGGGATACTGGGATGGGGACGTGGGGATACTGGGATGGGGATGTGGGGATACTGGGATGGGGATGTGGGGACAGGGCCATGTGGATGGGCATGTGAGGAAGTGGATATGAGGATAGGGATGCTGAGTGTGGCAGGGCAGGGTGGGGATGGAGAGGGGAATGTAGGACCTGGCCATGGTGGGAATGGGGATGGAGGGATGGGGACACTGAGCCTGGTGGGACACGAACTAGGGGGAGAGATAAGGACATTGAGTGTGGCCACAGCAGGGATGGGGATGGAGGGATGAGGACACTGAGTCTGAGCGGAGCAGGGACAGTCCTGGGCTGTTTCTGTTCCCCCAGGGCAGGCACAGGGGTCAGCCTCAGGGGTGACCAACACCTGCACACCGGGGGCAGGTGGGACCTGAGAGCAAACCTGAGCCCCCTTCAGCCCTGGGGGCAGGTGAGACCGTGGGACCCTCACTACCCGTTCATGGATTTGCTCTCTCCATCCCTCCCAGTCCCAGTCCCAGGCAGGGACAGCCAGGCCAGCTCTGCCAGACCAGGCCAAGACCCTTTGGCCACCAATTGTCCAGGGGGCTGAGCTCTGGGCGCTCTGGCACTGCCAGCAGCCCCAGCCCGGCAGTGCCAACCCCAGCCCGGCAGTGCCAGCAGCCCCAGCCCGGCAGTGCCAACCCCAGACCGGCAGTGCCAGCAGCCCCAGACCGGCAGTGCCAGCAGCCCCAGCCCGGCAGTGCCAACCCCAGCCCGGCAGTGCCAGCAGCCCCGACCGGCGCTGCCGTGACCGCAGCAGGAACACGCTGCGCCACGAGCGCTCCCGCCCCGTCCCGTCCCCCCCCCGCGGCATTTCCGCCCCACACCCACGAGGCCGAACACACCGGCGAGGGGGTCCCGGGGGCTGCGGCCCCTGCCGGGCCAGGGGTGGCCTCGGGTTTCGTTTCTGCTCCCCCGGGGGTTGCGGGGGAGGATGGAGAAGCGAAATTTCGGCAGCGGGATGTGGGTAGGAGGCAGGGCAAGGAGGGACCCGGGGCTGGCCCTGCCAGGAAGAGACCACCACGTCCGGGCAGCACTTTAATGGGATCGGCCTCGAGGGCCGAGCTCGCCGCGGGGGAAGCGGCTCCGTCACGCCGGTCCGAGCTCAAACACGAACCCGAGGGGACCGGGGAGATCCCCTGCCCGGGGCTGCCCCGCGCACCGGGCACTGCGGCCGGGCCGCGGCTCCGTGGGCTGCAGGACCCTCGACGGGGCTCAGGAGTGCTCCGGCAGGAAACTGCTGAGAGTCAGGTTGTCCCCGTCGGGCTCGGCGCTGCCGTCGTGCAGCCGCTTGTGCCGCCGCGCCGGGACCGGCCGGGGCCCCGCGGCGGCCTCGGCGTCGGCCAGGAGGGAGGAGATACAAACCATCTCGGTGCGGCTGAGCCGGCGCTGCCCCGTCCGCGCCCGCCGCCACAGCAGCGCCCCCAACACCCCCGTGCACACCAGGAAGGTGGCGGCCACCAGCCCCAGCAGCAGGATGGCCAGCAGGCACTTGCCCATCACCCCGCTCGGGTCCCAGGGCGCCGCGGGGCCCGCTGGCGTCGCGTCCCCGGGGGCTGCGGGACCTCCGGCTTTCTGGACTTTCCTGTACCCCGTGGTGGTGGCGCCGAGGGCCGGGGGGGCTGCGGAGGGCGGCCCTCTGGAGGCGGTGCTGTCCGGGCCACCGGTGCCCTTCTCGCCGGGCGGTGTGAGCCGGCCGGGGGTGGTGCCGATGCTCTTCTGGGGCGCTGTGGATGTGCCGGGCTCCGAGCCCAGCAGCGGGTCGGGGTCAGGGGAATCGGTCTCATCCACGAGATTGGCTGTGGTTGGCACTGTGAGTGCCCGGAGCAGGCTGGCCTCGGTGCCAGGCGCTGGTGGTGGGGGTGCAGAGCTCGGCAGCGAGTCGGGATCAGGGGAATCGGTCTCATCCACGAGATTGGCTGTGGTTGGCACTCCAAGCGCCCGGAGCAGGCTGGCGTTGGTGCGGGACGCTGGTGGTGCAGAGCTCAGGAGCAGGTCGGGATCAGGGGAATCCGTCTCATCCGTGGGATCGGCCGTGGTCGGCACCCGGAGCAGGCTGGCGTTGGTGCTGAGGGCCTGGGGTGGCGCTGAGCCACCGTCGGTCTGGTCACTGCTGAGCAGCGCGGTGGCAGCGTGGCTGTGCCCCGGCGCGGCCGTGGTGGCACCGGGGTCCTGCCCACCATCGTCCCTCCTCCCGCGGGACAGGGGCAGTGCCCGCCCGGCCGTCCCCCAGACCCACTGCCCCGGCTCCATCCCAGCCTCGCACAGCCCCGGGGGGCTCAGCACCAGCAGCACCAGCAGCACCAGCACAGCCCGACCCGGCGCCATCGGGACCTGCAGGGGACAGAGCGGGCGGGTGACATCGGGGGGTTGCTCCAGCAGAGGATGCTGAGCCCTCAAGTGCCCCGAGATGAGATCGCACTCGAGCCAAGGACCCTCCTCCGCTCCTGGAGAAGGGACCGGTGGGTTTAGGGGGCCGGAGGATGCGCCCACCAAGCTCCTCCTGCCGCTGCCCCCGCCCCGGGGGGAGCTCAGCACTGGCAGCTCCGCTCCGGGGGAAAGTTTTGATAAGGAAGTTGAGTGTCTGGAAATGGGAAACCGGCTGTGATGGAGCCGGCTGCTGCGGGATGGGCAGTTGTGGGATGAGTCTCCGTGTGGAAATGAAACCATAGGGATCTCGCCCACATTTCGGCTGACACCCCCCACCCCAGGGTCCCCGTCCCCCCCTCTGCCCACCGGGCTGGCACAGCACTCCAGGGCTGAGGCCACCGTGCGCCTTTGCCTCTGTGCTGGAGCCGGAGAGCCAAACCCACCTCAAATCCACCCCAAAGCCCCCTAAATCCCCGCGTTCCATGTCCATCACCAGTCCTTCCCCCCGGCAGCGCCGATGGGCAGAGGCCACCGAGGTCCCTGCGGCTCCACACCCAACAGCATCCACACACGAAGCGATGCTCTGAGCATCCCCCGGAGGCTCCCACATTCCCAGAGCGCCCACCCGCCTCCCAAACCCCCCTCAGGAACCAGCCCCGAGCGTGGCACCCTCAAGGACCCCGAGCACCGCCAACCCCAGCTGTGCCCCGATCCCGCAGCTCCCCCGGGGCTCACCTGTGCCGGGGGTCGCAGCGACGGGACCCGAAGCCGCAGAGGTGACAGGACCCAGGGGCGAGGGCCTGGCAGGGCAGGGGGGCGAGGGCAGCCCTGGCAGCGGCAGCCGCGGGGCGTCGTGGGGCACCCTCCGCCTGCACCTTCCCGGGCGGGGAGGGGAAGGGAAGGAGCGCAGGAGGGCGGCTGCGGTTTCGGAGAGCGGCGGGGGAAGGACGTCACCGAGAGCGGGGCCGCGGGCACCCACCGGCCGGGGTGGCAGCGGGTGGGGTGCGCTCCGAAGAGGGGCCCCTCGCCCACTGCCGGTGCCCGGTGGGAGCCCCCGGCGCGGCCCCACCGGCGGCCCCGCGGAGCTGCCGCTGCTGCCTCGGCGCTCGTGTCACCCTGAAAGCAGAAGTGACACAAACCTGGTGCCAGGGCTGCCAACCCCCCGGGCACGGCGTGGGCACGGCCGGGGAGGGGGTCGTGGTGCACTGAGAAGAGACACGAAGGTACCTCAACAGTGGGAAATGCCTTCACACACGAGGAGGAGGGAGGGGATGAGGGCTTGGCTCGATTCAGAGCCCTTGTACCAGGGGCATTCTCTCAGCTCCGTCTCCAGGATGCCCGGGGGATTCCCGGGGGGGCTCTCGGCGGGCGCCCTTGGGTGTTGTCCCGGCCCGGTGGCACCGGTACGGCAGGAAAGGCGGGCACCGGGCGGGACGTGCGGCCGCAGCCGCAGGAAGGTGCTGCAAGAGAACATCCGCAGGAACGGGCTCGGGGTGTCAACAACCCCCCCGAAACCCGCCCGCAGCCGCCTCGGCCCTGCCCGGAATCGGCTGCTCTTGGGGCGGGGGTGGGAAGAAAAGGGGGTCAGGTCTGCGGGGGGAGCATCCCCTGGGATGTATCCACGGTGCCTCTCCCGGAGCATCCCCTGGGATGCATCCACGGTGCCTCTCCCGGAGCATCCCTGCCCTGCCCGGGGGGGTCGGGCTGTTTCGGGGCAGCGGGAGGGTGGTTGTGCAACACCCTGTGAGCCGCTGCAGCTCCGGGAGGGCTCAGGGCTGGACAGGATCAGTGATGTTCCCTCCAGCCCAGGCCCTCTGCCTTCCAGGCCTCCCACTCCCTGGAAGCAGCTTTGAGCTGGGGAAGAGCAGGGCATTCCCAGCCAGGGCTGTTCCTTCTGGAGATCACACCACCCTGGTCTCAGGGATCCTCAACCCCCCCCAGCCTGTCTGTGCCAGCACATCCCACATCCAGCCAAGCCCTTGGGATCACTCACTGGGAGTCACCGGTGAGGAGTCCCTGTGGGAGCCCAGGGAGGGGTCCCAGCTCTCCAGGGACAAGAGCAGGGGGGCTCAAAGGACCCTTCAGCCACAACTTGGGTGCCCATCGTTTAATATCCCAGTTACTGATCAAACCTGCAACGCCAAGGGCAGGCACAGGACCCCGAGAGGCAAAGAAAGAGCAAAGCAGAGGCAGTTTATAATAATCAATGACTTTTATCTTTTGAAAATGGAAGCAAATATTTGGACAGATACTCGGGCGCTCTATAAGAGCGCGTCTCTCCGGACTGGGCTGGTTCTCTCCCGGGATATCACGGCTACAAAAAGCTTCAGGCACTGACTCCGGTTGAGCCTGGCGAGGCATCAGTTCATTTAAATAAAATACAGGCTAAGAACTAAAATCCAGGGCGGCCTCTGGGACCGTCTCCCACACCCCCACCTCTGGGCACCTCAATCCAGCGGCTCCCAAAACTGATTTCCTTCCAATTTTAGGAACAACCTCGAGGTCCCCAAGCACACAACCCCGAAGTCACACGTACAAATCAACACAGAAATCACCACTTTGGGGGCAACGACCTTCGGGTTTGGTTTCCAAAAGAAAAATCCATAAAAATACACATCTCAGGCATTTTACTGCAATACAGAAACGTCACCAAACAGCCAAAGAACCCGGAGCGGCCGGACTGTGGATCCACGGGCACAGGGCAGGGGATGCCACTTGTCCCTAAAACACAAATCCCACTTTTCTGAAGCTTTCCTGCCCTGCAGTCCTCCCACATCCTCCATCTCCTCCGTCCCATCCTCGTGCCTCTCCAGCTACGCAGCACGGTCCCACCTCCACACACACACACACATCCCTCCACAGCAGGGAATCCTTAACCTGGAAGATCTGAACATGCAAACACTGGGAAAATGGAAAAAATTGGAGAATTCCTAGCTAAACTAATGGAAAAAAAATAATCAATCACTTCAGCCTGGCCCAAGGGACACAGGTCCCACCGGGCTGCTCCAGGCAGGGCATGTGGGGCAGGGGCTCCCACGCACACCCCACACACACGGAGCTGCCACGGGCACAGAGTCCAGTTGGGAGAGGGATCCAGAGCCCCTGGACACCTGGAGCTCTTGGCCCACCTTTGGATTCCAGATGGGCTGTCACCACTCCCTGGCTGTGCTGGGATGGGCAGCAGGGATCCAGCCTGGCACAGCTCCCAAGGGGAGTTCTGGATCCCATTCCCAGCACCAGGACAGGGAGCAGGGAGCCAGCCTGCCCTGTCCCTGACAGCCCCCTCGCAGGGGAGACCCCACCTGAGCTGAGCTTTGCTGAGCTGGGGCATCCCTGGAATTCCAGGAGGAGCTCACCAGCCTGGAGCGCTCAGGGGGTCTCTCCCCAAAGGAATATGGGAGAAACCAGTTCTCCAAACTGGGATAAAACCACCCTCCCCAGTCCCTTCCACTCAGAAGGGGTGAGGGAGGAAGGGGTTGGAAGTCATTCATCTGATCCAGGAACAAATCCTTTCCTGCAAAGCTTTCCAGCAAGGTGGGATGGGAGGCAGGGAATGATGGAGAGGAGAAAACAGATTATAAAAAACAAGAGTGTTTGTTTGGGGAGAGTCACCGTGGAAAAGTCACCTTCCTGCTCTAACACTGCCTTGGAAGCAGAGAAAGCTCCAAACATCAGCACAGGTGTAGGGGCTGACTTGGACTCCAAAAGCTCCTCAGAATCCATGAGTTGAGGAGTGTGGGGAGGGCAGGAACAAGGATTTACAGCAACCACAGAGCTGGGATGGGCAGCACGGAATTCCACCACCTGCTGGAATCCCACAGCTCACCTGAAACTGTTCTCCATGGATCAAAACATTCCTGCATGGAAGTAACTTCTGCCTCCAAATTGAAATAAAATTCAGCAAGTAAGACCCATGAGAGTTTGGTCATGGAATCAAACCTTGGGATTATTTTAAAATGGGAACACGGCGTTGGTTTAAAAGTTCTGCAGGACAAAAAGAAAAGGGGTTTTGTGGGATGAATCCCCTCCTTCAGAATTATGTATTTATATTTTTCTGCCAGGCAATGGGGCTGGGAGCAGGAAAGACAGCTCATCCCATCTCCAAGGGGTCTCAGCAGGGAAGGTAACCCACCTGACTCTTCCAAATTGAGGATTTACACAAAATAGCTTCAGCTTTGTTCTCTGCACAGTGTAAACACCCACCACACACCCTCTGTCCCTTGGAATGGAAACACAAATACTGCAAAGTGGCAAATAAGAAAAATAAAAGCGTTTTTTTTTTCTATTTTTTGGCAACTTTAAAAAAAAAAAAGGTTAAGAACAATGTGGCATTGGTCCCTAAATCTGGAAAAAGATACTTGGGCACGACATCGAAAGTCAGAATGGATTTGTTTTTCAAGGATTCATCAGAACATCTGGAAGGAAAAAAAAAAAAAAACCTTGTAGAAGTAGCACTTGTTTCGGACTCGTTTGACACAGTCACAGAAATTCATCAGAACATCAGGAAACGAAAAAAAAAAATCTTTCACTAAAAAGCTCGGCTTGGAATCGTCGGCTGTCGCTGCCGTGGGCTGAGGAGAGGAGGAGGAAAGCTCGGGCTGGAGCGTCCCCGGGCGGGGCTGCGGCGCCGGGCTCGGCCCTCAGTCCCCGATCTTCGCCATCTGCTGCTCCAGCTTGGAGATGCGCTCGTCCTGCGAGGAGATCGTGTCCTTGATGCAGCGCAGCTCCTTCAGGATCTCCTCCAGTTTGGCTTCGTTCTGCTGCGGGGCGAGACGGGGCAGAGTGAGGGGGGTCTGGGGAGGAGGGTGGTCGAGGCAAAGGCTTCTCCCCACGGGGTTGTGCGAGCGCTGAGGGTGGGATGCCCACCTGGAGCAGCTCGGGGTGCTCAGGGCATGGAACAGCAGCTCCAGCAGCAGCTCCAGCAGCACCAGAGAGCACGGCCGGGATGCGGCCAAGCAGGATCTGCTCTTTAACGGGCAGTCTGGGGGAATGGTTGGACTTGGTGGGCTCAGAGGGCTTTTCCAACCTCAGTGACTCCACTGTTCTGTGGTTTAAGGGCCTCCTGAGTGACAGCTGCCACTCTGTGTGTCACTACACCCCATCCCTGGGAGTGTCCAAGGCCAGGTTGGGCGTGGAGCAACGCGGGCTGGTGGAAGGTGTCCCTGCCCATGGGACTGGATGAGCTTTAAGGTCTTTCCACCCAAACCATTCCAGGATTCCATGCTTTAGCTTCAGGCCCCAGTTCCAGACCTGGGCCTGCAGAATCAGAGGTTCACTGCCCCACTGTCAATGTTTTACACAAAAAGAGGAGCACAGGAGCATTCCCAGGCAGGGGTGTGGGGGCTGGAACAACAAGTTTTCCTTTGTGTCCCAAAGGACGTGGTTTGAGGACGTGGTTTGTGGTGAGCACAGTGGGTTATGGTTGGACGTGATGACCTTAAAGGTCTTTTCCAACCTTAATGATTCTGTGATTTAGGAAAAACAATTCCCAGTAATTTTCCACAGCAACAGAAACATTAGAATCACAGAATGATGGAATGTCCTGAGTTGGAAGGGAGCACAAGGATCAGCCAGTCCAGCTCCTGGCCCTGCACAGACACCCCAACACTCCCCCCTTGTCTCTGTCCCGTTGTCCAAACCCCCCTGGAGCTCTGGCAGCCTCGGGGCCGTGCCCACTGCCCTGGGGAGCCTGGGCAGTGCCCACCACCCTCTGGGGAAGAGCCTTTCCCTGGGATCCCCCCTGACCTGCCCTGGCACAGCTCCAGCCCTTCCTGGTCCTGTCCCCGCTCCCAGAGCAGAGATCAGAGCTGCCCCTCCTTGCCTGGAGCACCCCAACGCAGCATCACCTCACGTCCAGCTGACCCAAATACTCAACTCCCACATTCCTGAGCTCTGTCCCACCTGTTCCTGAAGGGGCAGCCCCTCGGTGTTCCCACCCCAGGCCCCCAGAGCTCCTGGGGTTCACTCACGGGGTTTGAGGCGTCCGCCGCTTTCTTTGGAGCGTTGATGAGATCACTCTTCTTGTTGGCCGCGGGTTTGTTGTCCAGAATGTTCTTCTTGACCACCTTGAGGTCCCTGTTCTTGCCAGGAATGTACCCGTGCTTCAGGGAGATGAGCAGGGGGTCGGCGTTCTTGCCCTCAAACCACTCCTCTGCCTCCAGGGCCGCCTCGGGGCCGGCCGTGTCCGGGTACAGGTCATCCTGGAAGAGGTCCGACTGCAAGCCAGAGGAGATGGATTGGTCAAGGGCTCTGGGAGGCTCGAGCTGGCTCCAGCCCTCGTGCCCAGGGCAGTGCTCACCTTGCGGGGAACCGTCATGATGATGGGCTCGCACTTCCTCTCGTGGAGCTTGAAGAACCTGCCACGGGAAGGGAGAGGTGGGACTCGGTGGGGAGGGAGGTCCACACACACAGCAGGGGGCCAGGGGACATGGGAAAGGAGCATCCCCGTGGAATCACAGAACTATGGAGGTTGGAAAAGCCCTCTGAGAGCATTGAGTTCAACCACTCCCCAGCACTGCCGAGGCCCCGACTATCACATTGACATGGCTTTTGAATCCCTCCAGGGGTGGGACCCCACCACTGCCCCGGGCAGCTGTGCCGGGGCCTGACCACCCTTTCCATAAAGAAATTTTCCCTAAAACCTCCCCTGGCACAGCTGGAGGCCGTTTCCTCTCATCCCATCACTCATTCCCTGGGAGAAGAGCCCGAGCACGTCCCCTCCCACCGCCCCTGCAGTGACACACGTGCTCTCCTCAGATGTTCCCTGCCCCTCCCGTGTTTCCTGAGGCACAGCTGCCCCCCTGCCCACTGCCCTGCTGCTCCCAGCCCTGCCCAGATTCCCAGCCTGCCCTCCTCACCTGGCAATCTCACACTTGTTGACGTCGAGGCCCCTCTTGGGCATGAAGCCCATGCCCCTCTGTGGCTCTTTGCTGCTGAAGGTGTTGAGGTAGTGCACGTACGGGGACTCGTCCGTGATCTCGAAGTAGCGGATGCTGCTGTCACCCTGTGGGGACAAGGAGACACCCTGCAGAGCCTGGGGCAGCCTCACCCACAGCCTCTCCTCCTGGGAATGCTGCTGCCACACACAGCTTAGAGATGGGGGTTTAAGCTCCAACTTCAAAGCAGATCCTTGCTCGAAGTCCTGCTCAAAACACTCAGGTGCAGGGATCTGAGCTGGGGCCTCCAGGCTGGCAGTGTCCCCGTGCACATCACCCCTTGTGGAGAAGCTGAACCTCCTGCCACAGCCAGGCAGAAAGGCTACAAATCAGTTTATCCTTAATTCCAGACACTAGGATCTCTGACACAGCAGAAGAGGTAGCAGATGTGAAGCAAAGCCTCCTCATTAGCTGCTGGAAACGTAGGACTCCTGGATAGATTCCCCTTTGCTCCTGTGTCTTGGGGTCCTATTTGTAGGAAGTCACAAGGGGGAACTTTAGGGCACAAACTGCTTTTAGAAAGGAGCACTTGATTCCAGTTTTCTGTCATTTAACCCCTCAGAATTCCAGGGAGTGTTGTCACATGCTCCATCACCCTCAGGAGGAGAGCATCTCAAATGCACCTTCCTCCCACTCCAGTGTAAAATCATCTGATCCATGTCAAAGAAACATCCAGGACATTCCAGACTCCCGGGTCCTGCAGAGTGAGGATCAAACCCATTCCAGAGCAGCCTGGTCCCTCTGCAGTGCTGATTTTTTGGTTCTAGCTCCTCGAGGGGAGACCCTTGGGGAACCTTTCAGAGGCACCATTCCCTCAGAGACTCCCAAGCCTGTCCTCACCTTCCCACACAGGTAAATGATGTTGGTGTCTGGGTCGTAGAATGGCAGCAGGACCCCGTTGCTGGTGTCCATCTCGTGAAGGGCAATTGGATCCTCCATGTTTTGCTGGAAATAAAGAATGCCAGGGATGTTACTGAAGCCTGGAAAAGCTCCTGTTAACCCAGGATATAAACTCTTAACAGCTCTGTATCCAGGGAGCTCCCAGTGGTGTCTGCGCCACCCAGACAGATCCATGTGTTTCAGCAAGTGCTGGGAATGTTCACGAGCTGATTCATTCCCCCAAGGGCATTTTAATCACAAAATTCAATAGAACAGGAGCCAAGAAAATCCACCAAGTCAAGGGAAATATGTGACGCAGCCATGCTAGTGCCCTGTGTCAGTGGGATAGGTGATGGATGAGGGGACAGAGGTTCCTTGCCTGGAGATATTCAAAAGCCACCTGGACACAATCCAGGTGGTCCCTTCCAACCTGAACCCCTCTGGGACTGTTGTCCTGCTCTGCACACACAATACAGGGAGCGAGGTGACTGTCCCACAGCCCCCCTGCTCCCTGTGCATCTTCCCAGGCTCTTCCAATCTGAAGCTCCTGGATCACTGCTGCTCTTGGGGAGGCACAAGAGAACTCAATTCCTTCACTGACTATCCAGCCTAAATCATGGAATGCCTTCTGGCACGGGAGCAGGCAGCAGATGGAAGAAGGAATAGCCTCAAGTATATAAACTAGGAATTTAGGAAGATGCACTGGCACAGGTTGCCCCATCCCTGGAAGTGTCCACGGCCAGCTTGGACAGGGTTTGGAGCAACCTGGGCTGGTGGAAGGTGTCCCTGCCCATGGGTTTGGAACAAGATGAGGTGTTTCAGGTCCCTTCCAGCCCAAGCCATGGGCTGGTCCCTCAGCAGAGGAGCCCAGGGCAGTGCAGGGAGCTGGTGGAGCCGTACCGGGTTCCACAGGGCCAGCTGCCGCTCGCTCATGCGGCTGAAGCCGGTGGTGAAGATGTTGCCATCAGCCAGGAAAATGGCTCTCATGGGCCGGGCTCCCTCGTGGGTTTTCTCTTTCTCCTGGAAGAGAGGAGCAGGTCAGTCTCCAGCAATGGACAGGGAAGCCCACGGGGTGGTAGGTCCTCTCCCGTCCTCATGGAACTGCCGCAGGACACACAGGATGTGATCCAAGGAGCAACATCCAACTGTCCTGATGCTTGAGGGAAGAAACCAAGTGCTAAGCCACAGAAGAAGTGGCCATTCCTGGCTCCTTCCAGCTTTGCCAATCAGCCTCTAGCAAAGAGGTTTTCCTTCAGCCTTGCAAGCTACAACACAAGCAGGCTGCTAAACCTCTGCTTCCCATGCACAGCTCTGGAACTGTAATTATACAGAAGGATTAGATGTGGAATTACACTCCTGAAGGTTTTAAAACTGAGCCCTAAAATCCTAGTTCAAACACTAATCCAAATAAACCCAGGCAAATCCTTCAACTCCTGCTATTCCTTCTGTAATTTTTGCCCCACACAACTGAACGTGGTGTGACAATACTGAGCAAGAAGGTTCTTTCTCCCAATTTTCTTGCTAAGTCTCTGCTGGAGTGCAATCCAACTGTTTCTTTAATTATTCTGTGAACTTACAGCAACAATTTCTTGTTTCCTGGGGTCAATAACTCGGACTTTCTTGTCTTTGGAAGCTGTGCAGATGAGGCTCCCGTTGCGGTTCCAGCTCACGTTGTAAATCATGTCCACGTGCATGTCATCCAAGTTGATGAGGGCTTCTCCTGTGCCCACGTTCCAGATGATGATGGCATTGTCACAGCCTGCAGTGCAAAACAACACCTACAGTCACAGCACTGGAAGACAGACAGAGGTGGGGAACAAGGGATAAAGCTGAGGCAGCTCCAAAGGTTTTTGGGGAAACCAAACCCTAAACTGGGAGCTCACAAGGGATTTTTATCAACAGAAAAGACTCATCCAAGAGTCCAGCTGAAAGGACTGGCTGCTTTCCTTGGGCTTCAACCTACAGGTCAGGCTATGGAAGTCTCAGACTGTGCCAATGGATGATGATTTACCCAATTTATTTCCATAATGATGTGACTGACTTTCAGTGCTCAAAAGAACCTCATTGCATGGACTCTCCAAGCCAAGGAGAAAATCTGGAAAATGCTGACAATGAACAGCTGGACTCTGGGATACCTTACAGGGATCAAAGGAAAGGAGAAACACTTGGGCCTGTTACAAAAGTGTATGAAAACAGGGATATGGGGATTGCAGATGCAAACAGTTATTGCAGATCAAATAAACTCTGGAACAACTTTAATACTCCAACTGATTCTTCCACACAATTCCCTGGTGCTTATCCCTGAAAACTGAAGATAAAATAGGCTGAGATAAGGAGGGGGTGCCAGCCACGTGTCCCAGTGTTCCCAGGCACTGCCAGGACATCTGGGATTCCCAGGGATGCAGGCAGCTGGGAGAGGAGTCCAGGACACGTGGCATGGCCGTGGCCTCTCCGGGCCGTACCTGCGCTGAGCAGCACGTTCCGGGCCGTCGGATGCCAGGCCACGATGCCAACTCTCTTGGAATGACCTTCCAACACCACCACCGGCTCTGTCAGGGACAGGGTGAGTCCGTTCTCGGGGATCTGCCACACCTGGCGGGGAAAGGAAAGGACAGCAGGTCAGCCAAGGCCATCCCCTCTGAGGAGTGTGGGGTTTCCTGCATCCCGCGGCCGAGCTGTCACCTCTCCGCATAAACAGGAAGAGGGAATCGCTCCCAAAAACCCCCCTGGCTGCTCCGTGTGTAACATCCTTCCTCACTCGTGTGCCAGCACCAAAGCTCCAGCCCCTGATGCTGCAGCTCCCCACTATCACCACGTCCAGAGACTCCCGTCAGCTCTTGTTCCTGCTGAGGAGGAGTTGGAAAACCTGCCTTGGAGCTCCAATCCCACCTGAACAAGCCACTGTCCTTCCAAACTGGGCTCGTCCCTTGGAGGGATGACACCGCAGCTCTACCAGTGCCTGCTTTTTACTCCTTTAGAAACACCACCAAGTAGTTTTCCCTTTAGACCCGGGCTCCTCCCAGATCCCATTTAATCAGGGAAGGGCGGTTTGGTCCCGGCAGAGGTCGGAGCAGTCCAATCCGGCGACCGCCTGCTCACTTCTTGCCTCGTTACACAACCCTCGTGTCGCAAACCCTCTCCGAGAAGCGCCATCGGGAGGAGGAGCAGCCCCCCGGGACGCCAGAGCTCTGGAATTCCAGTCGAAAGAGGCGGCTCCGACGGTTCCCGCACCCAGGGACGGGACACACAAACCCATCACCCCGCGGCAGCATCGCCCCCACCAAAACTGGTCCTGCGATCCAGCGGCGGACATCCCTCGTGGAATCGCAGCTGAGCCCCGGGCGGCGCGTCGGGAAGCTCCGCGGCACGAAGCACTTGGAGCCGCTGGAGGGCAGGTGGCAGCAGCGCAGCGCCTTCCGTGCCGACCCATCGTCCGTCCCCGCGGGGCTGCGGAGCCGTGCGGGGCACACGCTGCCCACCACACGCTGCCCACCACACCGTGCCCACCACATGCTGCCCACCACACACACACTGCCCACCACACCGTGCCCACCACACCGTGCCCACCACACACACACTGCCCACCACACCGTGCCCACCACACGCTGCCCACCACACCGTGCCAGCCGGGACGTGCCAGGGAGTGGGTTTAGGAAGCGAGGCAGACACACAGGCTTGTGAGAGCGACATGGATTTTTGGGCTAATCCCAGTTTTTTGCTTCTCCCCAAGAGGGCTGTGCTGAAATAAACCCCAGCGAGATGCGGGTTCTCAGCAGTACCAGCTCAGCCCGAAATAATCCCAAAGGGATTCCACTTCTCATGGTTCTTGGTGCTGCCCTTCCTGGCACCCTCAGCATGGCCACGATGGGAACACCACCCCGGGAGGGGATTCCAACGGGAACACCACCCAGGGAGAGGATTCCAATGGGAACACCACCTCTGGAGAGGATTCCAATGGCAACACCACCTTGGGAGGGGATTCCAATGGGAACATACCCCGGGAGGGGATTCCAAGAGGAACATCACCTCGGGAAAAGATTCCAACGGGAACACCACCCAGGGAGGGGATTCCAATGGGAACACCACCCCGGGAGGGGATTCCAACGGGAACACCACCTTGGGAGGGGATTCCAATGGGAACACCACCCTGGGAGAGGATTCCAATGGCAACACCACCTTGGGAGGGGATTCCAATGGGAACATACCCCGGGAGGGGATTCCAAGAGGAACATCACCTCGGGAAAAGATTCCAACGGGAACACCACCCAGGGAGGGGATTCCAATGGGAACACCACCCCGGGAGGGGATTCCAACGGGAACACCACCTTGGGAGGGGATTCCAATGGGAACACCACCCTGGGAGAGGATTNACGGGAACACCACCCAGGGAGAGGATTCCAATGGGAACACCACCTTGGGAGGGGATTCCAATGGGAACACCACCTTGGGAGGGGATTCCAATGGGAACACCACCTTGGGAGGGGATTCCAATGGGAACACCACCCCGGGAGAGGATTCCAATGGGAACACCACCCCGGGAGAGGATTCCTCTGCAAGGGGGGAAAATGGTCACGGCGCCAAGGCTGACAAAGCTCAAGGAGCGTATGGGCAATGCTCCCAGGCAGGTGGTGGGATTGTTGGGGTGTTCTGGGCAGGGCCAGGAGTTGGACTCAATCCTGGTGGGTCCATTCCAGCTCAGGATATTCCATGATGGTAGGGAAATCCCTCTCTCCCTTCCTGCCTCATGGAAAGCACTGGAGACACACTGACATAAACTGAGGCTTTTCTCACTGTGATTTCAAACTGGGGATGCAAACAAAAGCTGCCCAGCCTGGAGAAGCAGGATGTGATCCTGCTCCCTTCCCACCCCTTCCAGCTCTGCCAGGGACTGTGATCCAACCCCTCCGAGGTTCTCCTGGAACACAACACGCCTGCAAACCACAACAAATCCCTTCACCTGCTCCTGACATCTAAAACTGGGTTACAAATGTGTCAGGTTTATGAAAACAGCTTTTTTCCTGCCAGTCAGGAGGAACAATCTGACAGCAGCAACAGTTGGGACCATGTTTGTGATGGGAATTCCACGTCAGTCTGAGGCACTTAACGCTGGAACCGTGTGAGGTCTCCGACGAGCCCGGGGGGGGTTTGGTGGTTTCTCTGTTTCTCATCATCTGTCCTCCTGCATCTGTAGGGTTTGGATATTGGGAAGGAATTCTCCTCTGGGAGGGTGGGCAGGCCCTGGCACAGGGTGCCCACAGAAGCTGTGGCTGCCCCTGGATCCCTGGGAGTGGCCAAGGGCAGGTTGGATGGGGTTGGAGCACCCTGGGCTGGTGGGAAGTGTCCCTGCCCAGGGCAGGGGGTGGCACTGGCTGAGCTTTAAGGTCCCTCCAACCCAAACTATCCCATGACTCTACAAACAGTCATTTCTTCCCATGAGAGAAAAAGTGGGATAGAGGGCCCTGCCCCTCTCCCTCAGCCTCACTCTCTTTGTGGACAAAGCCTTGAAAATGGAATTTATTCCCCAAACAGACCCAGGAGCAGCAGGAGCTTCTGGGCCAAGTGTGACCTGCAGATGAGCCAGGCAGGGGCAGAGCAGCTCCAGCCAACATTCCTCCCTGTGAGGGGCAGCAGCAGGAAAGGGACAAGATTCCTGGCATCTCCTGCTCTATTTTGCACCGTTGCAGCCAGGAAGGGTCCAGGGATCCCCCTGAGCAAAGGAATCAAAACCCTCCAGAACCAAGTTGAAACACGAGCCAGCGAGTGCAGGGGCTGGGAGAGGGAAGGGAGACAAAATATCCACGGAAAGGGATTTTTAAAAGTCTCTGGGGAGACTTTTTTCCATCTGGGAAAGCCCTGATAGTTTGGAGCAGCTGCAGAGCAGTGTAATCCCAGTCAGATTACGGACCATTGACCCAACAATCCTGCCTGGTACTCCAAGAAATCATAAATAAATGAGTGTGAAAGGTCAGGGGATGGTCCCAAGTGACCTGGCCCCTCGTTCCAGGCCTCAACACGGGATCAAATCACATTCACAGGGCAAATTTAAGCACTTGGGATGCAGGAAGCACCCTGGTGAGGGCGAGGACAAATCCAAGGAAGCATTAAAATGCTGCAGGATTAACTGGGCATCAGTAACAGTCTGTGAGTTCCACCACCTGTTGGGGGTGGGGTTATTTTGGGGTTGGAGTTCTCTGAAGTCAGCACAGGGGTTTGTCTGGGCAGGAGGAAGCAGAGCTGGGGCACAGCAGAGGTTGGGGTTGGGGGCAGGCAGGGAGAGCTCTGCACCAGCAGCACGTGAGGCACAAACGAAGCAAACTTCTTTTTCCATTCTCTTTTAAAGAGAAGCCAAAACTGTCTCTTCTGGCTCTGCATGACCTGCAGAGAAGATTCAGTCCATGCCTAGAAAGAACATCATTTCCTATGCTATAAATATTCATTCCTGTCACCTCAAGTGAGGAAACAAGTGAGTTTGAGCCCTGCACTTACCTCTGTCCGTAAAAGAAGAGGCACTCTGAGCTCCAATTCTGCAGCTCTCAGGCCTCCTCCTGCCTCCCCCTGTCCTGGGCCCACACCAGCCCCCTGGCCTAAGGGCTCTGCTTTGATTTTTAAAGCAATTTGCTCCATTCCATGAGCTCTGCTGTGCCCATTACACCCACACCCGTTAACATTCACCCTCTGATGAAGCAAATCTCCCTTATCTGAGGAAGGGCCCTGACACCACCTCCAGGCCTTTCTGCAAGGAATCATTTCCCAGCTGAACTCAAAGCCCACAGTTCATTCCAGCCATTCAGCAGCACACCAAGCAGGAACACTTCAGTAAGTCCTTATCTGCTGGCACAAGGAAACAATTCTGCCAAGGGATGTTCTTCACACACCAGTGCAGTTCCCAACTGCCCCAAATGATTTGGACCCATCACTTCTCATTCTAAACCTCCCTAACACCCCCCCCCAACACCTTCCTGCACGTCCCTGACCCTGCAAGCACAGCAGGGACTCCCCTGTTCATCCTTCCACTCCAGACAGGTCACACCAGGAGGTACCAAACGGGACCACGAGTGGGCAAACCCACAGCCAGCTCCACTAGGGTGCCTTTCCACACATGAGCTGCCTCCAGGGATGCAGGGGAAGGTCCTCCCCACTTTGGGCTGTGCAGAGAACCCCCAGTGAGCCCCCAGAGCTCGCTCAGCTGGAGGCACAGATTCCCACAGACAGTCCGTGTCCACAGCAGGAGCACTTGGACAAGCACTTGGACAACTTGTAACTGAACACTGTTGGTTTTTCTCCAGAATTCAGTCCCTCTGGAGCCTCCCAACATAGTTCTCATTGCACTTGGATTAGAGGCTTATTCTGCCTCCAAGAAGGCAGCTCTGGACCTGCTGATGCTCATGTTTCAGAGATCCTTCTGAGGCACAGCCTTCTGCATCCTGGTTCCTGGAGGAACATTCCTGCATCCCTCAAAAGCTTAGTTCCAGCCCAGTAGTGAATGTTACAAACACAGAAGCTTGTTGGTTTGTTTAATATTAAATATAGCACATTTTGATAACATGCTTCAGCTTCCAAGACTGAGAGATCACAGGCAGGAGCTGTCCCAGGAAACCCCCTTGGGATGAATCCCCTCCCAGACATTTTAACCATGCACAGAAGCAAAGGAATTTATCTGACAGGATCTATAATAAGATTTCAATATAACATTCAGCCTACAGCATTTCTAAATATGGCCAAAGATTCCTGGAGTTATTTGGCATTATTTCATCTTCCAAAGCTTTCCTTTCACTGACTCTGCTGTGTTTGCATCCAGGGGATTCCACGCCCATCCCGGAGCGAGCCCGGCCCCTGGGCACAGGCTGGAACAGCTCTCAGGACCAGCTTGGCAGGTGCAGCACTTGGGTTATGTTATAAAAAACCCCAAAAAAAGCCCTTTTGACACCTGCTCACAACCTGTGGGTACAGGACACACTTCAGGTGTCCCCCTTAAGTCAAGGGGTGAAGCAACTCTGAAACCTGGGGGGCATGTCCCCTTCCAATCCCTGCCTCTTCCCAACACACACCACTGCATCCAGGGGGATATCTGAGGTGAGCAACCTGTCTTCTGCAAAGCTTTACAGACCTGAACACCTCACCACTGACTGGCACTCCTCCTTCTCCTTCTCCATTTCAAGCATCAGACAAATCCCCGGAGGAAGGAAAACTGGGGGAAATTCCTCCCCGTGAGGGTGGGCAGGCCCTGGCACAGGTTGCCCAGAGAGGTGGTGGAAGTGATGGAAGTGCCCAAGGGCAGGTTGGACGGGGCTTGGAGCAGCCTGGGCCGGTGGAAGGTGTCCCTGCCCACGGCAGGGGGTGGCACTGGGCGATCTTTGAGGTTCCTCCCAACCCAAACCCTTCCAGGATGACTGTGTCCTCAGGCTTGGAACGGGAGGTGCCCTCAGGAATAGGAGGGTCCTTCAGAGCAGGGTTTGAGCAGGAGCCAAGCCCAGCCCTCAGGACCACACTCACCATGACCGTGCAGTCCTCGGAGCCGCTGGCGATGACCTGGTCGTTGTGGGGACACCAGTCGATGTCCAGCACGGGGCCCGTGTGGCCACACACTGTGGGGTAGGACTTGTCAATGCGACCTGTCTGAGGGGAGGAAAGCAGAGACAGAGCTGTGACATCCCCAGGGAAGGGGCTTCCCAATGCTGCTCCCACTCTTGGAGCATCCAGAATTCCACGACGTTTGAATTGGCTCGTGGATCCTTGGGAGGAAACAAAGCAGGAACTGTGGAAACCCCCCCCGGGTGCAGGCAAAGGGCTCAGGATGGGCACAGGAGCTGTGCTCCCATGGGATGCAGGGATGCTTTCCCACCCACATCTCAGCACTTATTGTGACATCATCCCTTTGTCCATCCCAAACTTTTGGGAGGAGCAAAGCTCTGGTTTCATCTGTGCTTCCCAACAGTGGCCAGTGCTGATGACCAAACTCAAATGTGAATTGAAGGTGTTGCTGCTCCTGGAATTTATCAAGGCTCCTTGGTTTTTCATTATGGAAGGATTTTGCTCATGTGGAAGGTTTTTGGGACACAGTTGTGCAGAGTAAAACACTGTTTTCAGGAATAACATTGCTGACATGGACTGGGACAGCCACAGCCACCCCTGGCCCATCCATGGCCAGAGGACCAAGGCCGCCAATGTCAAGGTCACCCCAGGGATAAACTTCCCAGGGAAATGAGCTAATGAGACATTGAGACCTGAGCTAAGTCAGCAGGGCCAAGACAAATGATGCAGAGACACCAACTTTGCCACCAGGTCTACGTTTGGCTGAGGAGCACCCAAGGATCCTGAAGCACCACCTGATCCCCCCCAAACTGCTGGATGAAGCCAACAAAGAAAGGAAAGGAAAATCACTCTAATCGTGGTTGTCTCTCTTGCAATATTTAAAAAGCAACATTTAAAGCACTGAAGACACACAGCAGTAGCAGCAGGGTGAGCAGGAGCCTCCTCCACTTCCAGGGTCAGACTCCTGATCCTTCTCCAAAGGGTTTTGTTTCCAGGGAATGGCCCTGTCATGATGAGTGATGGGAGAAGAGAGACAGGAGGGAGAGGTCTGTCATGGGGTCATCTTCTTTTGTGTTTAAACATGCAGAAGAAATGGCTGGAATTTCATTTTTGCCACTGGATGATAACATTCCCCAACCTTGGAGATGACATTCCTTAATATATGCCTCCTACTCTGCTCCACGTGGGAGGCTGGGCCTATTCAGGCCTGTCTTAAAGCACAATAATGCTGGATATTGGTTTTTCAGGACAACTGACCTGAAGGCTCCACTAACAGCAAAACAAGACACTGACCCAAAAAGATCCCACTATTTCCTAAATGGCCAAATTTAGCCTTTAAAAAAAGTCTCAGTGATTCAACTGCTTTTGAAATTCTTAAAAGGGAAGAAGAGTTGTGGATGAAAAGCCATAAAGCTGCCATTCAAGAAATAAAGCCTGTGTAATCCCTCCTGGATGCCAAAATGAGAAATAGGATTTAAAAAATTAATACACCCAAGTGCCACATTCAGTTCATCCATTTGAATGGCTCCAGCACAGCCCCAGTGTCACCAGCACAGCCCCAGTGTCACCAGCACAGCCCCCCAGTGTCACCAGCACAGCCCCCCAGTGTCACCAGCCCAGCCCAGCCCCACGGGGTGGGACTCGAGCAGCTCCCAGCTCAGGTGTCCTTGTGCCACCTCTCCAAAGCAGCCGTGCAGGACCCAGCTCTCTGGAGCAGGGAACCCCCGTTCCTGGAACGGGGCAGGATGAGCTGTGCACAGAAAACAGGATTTGCAGGGGGGATGTTGCCAAAAACAAAACGTCCAGCAGGGAATTAAAACCCCACCAGGTTGTAAAATGAGCACGTCCTGTGTTTCCAAACACGGTTCCTTTCCAAAGAGATGCCTCTGCCAAGGGAACACCACAAGGTTGGCAACCTGGCTGCCAGTTGGGGGAGTTTTTATGCTCCTGCAACGCTCCCAGGTTTGGGGATTTATTTATTTATTTGTAAAATGTAATCTTTTAATTAGGGCAGGATTTCAAAATAAAGCTCAAGTGCTGATACACAGATTAAAATTAACTCGGTGCGACTGCAAGGAATTAAAGCCTTCTCATAATCCACTAGGACTGTGGTTGGGCAACACATCACAGTAATAACTTCTGAAATTTGGAGTCCTGTTTTGTGAAACGTTGGCCAAAAAGGTGGATTCGAGCATTATTAATAAGCTGGATGGTGTTGACGAGAAGCACACTCAATATTCAGTCCTTCAGCAGGGAGTAAATTGACCTTATTAAATGATTTCTAGTTCTTTCATGTATCACAGATCAGAACAAAAATGTTAAATAAGAATTTTTAAACCCAGATCAGAAAAATAGTGACAGATGAGCAGGGAAAGAAAATGTTATTAAGGGACAGATAAGTGACATGAGAAAACTGTTCCTAAAAAGTGGGAGTTCTATGAATTAATTTGACTGTCTTGTGATCACTTCTCTGCCAGAAAAGGGCAACCTCCTGGTTGCAGGAAACAGTTTATGGATTATGGTAAAAATACCAGGGAGAGCAGCTGCTTCCCCAGCTCATGGAAATCTCCATTCAAATTGGGGAAGTGGCATCGAGTTGCACAAGGCAAAGCAACTCCCCCCTCACCCTGTACAAGTTTGAGGAAGGAAACCAGGTCCCAACTGCAGGGTTTGAAACACCAACCCACTGCACCTTGCTCAGCTCGAGAAAGTCTCCTTTTTCCTTTGTGTCTTTTCCTCACAACCACCTCGAGTTTCCCCCAGTGCAGGGTGGGGGGGTTGAGCTCTGGGCACTGCCCCTCCACCTCTGGCTGCACCAGCTGGTCATGGAGGAGCAACTGGGAGAGAACCCTGGGATGAACTGGGAGTGCCTGGACCTCTCCTGCCCATCACCAAGGGCCACGAGTCACCCAGAGAGCAGGCAAAGCATCCAGAACTAATTGGGAAGATTACGGAGTGTTATTCCCAAGAGGTCCATTGGGAAGTCATGCAATAGGAGACCCCTGAAACTGCTGTCCAAGAATCCCTCACCACTGCTCCTGCCCTCTTTATCACCTTGGCAGCTGCAGGGCTGGGACACTGGAAATTGGGAAACATTTCTTCACTGGAAGGGTGGCCAAGCATGGAAAAGGCTCCCCATGGAAGGGTGGAGTCACCACCCCTGGAAGTGTTAAAACACAGGCAGATGTGGCACTTCCTGATGTAGTTTAGTGGGATGGGGGTGATCGAAGGGTTGAACTTGATGACCTTGGAGGTCTTTTCCAATCTTGCTTCCATGTTTCCATCACAGAATGGAGCCAGCTCCTCGTTGCAGAGCTCCCAGACTGGAATGGGCATGCAAAGAGGAGGGAAGAAAGCCCCAGTGCCCAACAGGAATCCTGCACAAACCCACCGGATTTGGCATCACCACGTTCTGAGGAGGTTTGGAGGGGTTTGGGGAGCAGGGGTGGGTTGGAGGGTCCAGCTCACAATGCAGCACTTGGGGCATCCCAGATCTTGCTGCAGGTGCTTCCCAGACACCAGAAACGTAAAAGCTGTTGGCAACTGCAGGGGGTTTCACCTGGGAAAAGGCACAATTCCCTGCAGGATCCTGCCCAGAGTGAGTGACAACCATCAGCTGCTCATGTGCTGGCTTCAAAAAGGAAAAAACCCAGCACAAACAACCCTAAAATCCAACCTGACCTGCAGACTCCCATCTCTTGGAGCTGGGAATGCAGCACAGCTCCTGCTTTTCTGGGAATGTCTGTCCCAGGTTCTACAGGAAAGCTCTAAACACACACCAGAATTAAACTTTAGCCTCAGCCAACTTTTAGCAGAGGAAGATTTTCAAGCAGAAGATGCAGAGATTTAAACAGAGAGACCCATTGCCCAGAAATGACATTACAATTAACAAGAGAGTCCCTCTTTAATCCCATCCCTAAAATACGATTTCCAAAGCAGTCAATTCCCCTGTTCCTTTCCAACTGGCTGTCCTCAAAGTTGAAGGGTCTGGATCAAGTGGTAAAACCCCTCTACAGTTGAGGGCTGGTAGAAGGCAAGCACAGGGATCCACAGGGATAATCCACACTCATCTGCAAGAGCTGGGAACAGACAATCCAGGACTCCAAGAACAACTTCCAATTTAATTACTGGACAAGGCCTCAAAACTGCAGCAATATTTGTACAAGGCTCTGGCTGGCTGGGAGACAAGGGATGGCATTTGCTGCTTGTTTCCCTACAGAAATGAGCTTTCTTAGCCCCTCTGCCTGCCCTCTCTGCACAAGTTACACCAGAACCTGCTGATCCACTGGAATGGAGCTGACAGGGATAAATATAAACTTCCTTTTATAGAGAAAAAAACAAGGTGAAATAAAAGGGCAAAATCCATCCACACTCCCCTAAAATAGCTGGCAGGGCTCAATGAACCCATTGCAGCAGGAGCTCCTGATTTTATCTTACACACAGTTGAGAAAAGGATGATTTTTTTTCCTTCCCCAATCCTTCCTGGTGGAATGAGAGTCGGGAAGAGCTGCTTAACAACTCCCATATGCCAGGGTTGAACTCGAAGGCACATCCCTTGCAGAACAACATATTCCTTGGAGAAGATCATCCCCGAGGTGTGCACACCCCCACCCACGAGCCCACTGCCTCCCAGCTGATCCCAGATCCTGCAGGAATGCTGCCAGTGGGAAGGGAGTGCAGGAAGGAGTCAGGAAAAAGGAAAATCTAATCTAAGGTGTATCCAAGGAGCTGAATAAACCTCTGCTAAAGGCCTGACGCACCAGGGCTCGTGGCTGAAGGAATCTGTTACATGAACTGAAACAAAAGGAACATTTGCAGTGGGTTTTCCTGATACAGAACAAGCAGCAAAAGTTTTGGGAGGAGGGAAAAGCAAATTGGATCCAGTGAATCCAGGGCTTTGCAGGTCACTGACCCCAGCACATCAGGCAACGCTGAGAATTTTCATCTGGGCTGACACACAGGGATCAGCCACGGAGTTGGGGGAGTTTATCCCCCATCCCCTGCTCTGACAGGGATACACGAGGGGCTCTGCTGCCATTTCCCTCCTTCTCCAACTTGTGGAGGGGGGAGGAGCCATCAATCCACCTGCACTGGGGACCTCTGGAGGACAGGAGCAGGAGAATCCCTCCTTCCCCTTCCTTAATTCCCTAACAGCAGGGATTACCTACCATGGAATAGTCTGGATGGAAAGGACCCTACAAATCATCCAGTCCCACTCCCTGCCCTGGGCAGGGACACCTTCCACCAGCCCAGGTGGCTCTAAGCCCTGTCCAACCTGGGCTGGGACACTTCCAGGGATGGGGCAGCCACAGCTTCTCTGGGCACCCTGTGCCAGGGCTGCCCACCCTCACAGCCAGCAATTCCTTCCCAATATCCCATTTATCCCTGCCCTCTGGCAGTGGAAAACCATTCCCTTTGTCCTGTCCCTCCGTGCCTTGTCCAAAGTCCCTCTCCAGCTCTCCTGGAGCCCCTTTAGGCACTGGAAGGGGCTCTCTGGTCTCCCTGGAGTGCTCCCTTCTCCAGGTGAACCCCCCCCAGCTCTCCCAGCCTGGCTCCAGAGCAGAGGGGCTCCAGCCCTTGGAGAGTTTCCACGGCCTCCTCTGGACTCCATGCCGGAGTTGATCTCCATCTCGCCCACCAGCACAAGCCCACCACAACCAAAGGCTGAGGCACTGCTTGGTTGAAGAGTTTTATCCTTGAGTTCCTTCCCTGTGTACCCACAGGGAATAAGGCTCAAAGAAAACCAACTCTACAGCCTGGTTACCCACTGGCCAGAACAAGCAGGGAAGTTTCCAGTTCTTCCCTGGTGTGTCCAGGTAATGCTGCTCACCCTGACTCTCCTCACCTACACAGCACTGAGGGAAATTCCAGCTTTTAAAAACAATGTGGCTTGTTCCAGCAGAGGCCAACGCTGCAGCCCAACCAACCTGTGGGAGCTGGACTTTGTGGTGCTCAGTGTCTCCTGGCAGAGCATGGGAATGGCGAGTTCCTGGCAGAGCCCCTGCACATGTGCGTGCAAGCAAACAGGAAGTCCAGACAAAGCATTTCCCCAGCCAACAAAGGCGGCTCGGCTGCCCCGGGCCCGGCTCCGCGGGAGCCGCGGGGACGGAGCTGGGACGCAGCCCCCTGGATCTGCCGTGTGCGCGTCCAGGGGGCGCCGCAGGGATGCTCAGGGAAGGCGTCCCGGGGCTCGGGATGTGCCGCGGGTGTGCAGGGGTTGGTTAACTCCCGCGCACGGGCTGATGAACCCGCACAATTCCCGTGCAAACGGCTTCACTCCTGCGCTCTCGGGGGTTAATTCCCCGAAGCGGGCTCGCTGCCGTGCACAACTCCAGCGCACGCGGGGGTCAATTTCCACCCGCGGGTTTAACCCCAGCGCACACCTCCCGCGCACATGGGGGCTCTTTCCCATGTACAAGGGGATTCATTCCCGCGCGCACGAGGGTGGTTAATGAACTCCCGCACGCAGCTCCCGCGCTGCCAGGTTAATTCCGGCGCTGCCGGGCCGGTTCCCGCGCTCACGGGTTAATTCCCGCGCTCACGGGTTAATTCCCGCGCACTTGCCGCGCGGCGCCGCCGCCCCCGCCAATCAGCGCGGCGGCCGCGAGCGCTGCCATG
>VXAU01000122.1:31667-52443 GCA_013399695.1 Formicarius rufipectus
CCCTCCCCGGCACACGGTGCGGGGTCTCGGGGGGCTCATCTCGCCCCAAAATCATCCCCGGCCGCCCTGCCCAGCGCCGGGACGCGCCCCTCGGCAGCGAGAGGCGCCTGCCGTAATGAGGCACTGCAAGGGCGGTGGAAATTGCCACGGAAAAACGCATTAAAATGAGCCAAATTGCCCCCTTTGCGGGGCTCGCCCCGCACCGAGGGTCAGACACGGCCCCAGGAGTCCCACACCGCGCGGGGCTGGAGCGGACACGACGCTCTTATGGGGCGTTTTCCCTGCAGAAATGCAGCAAGTGTAGTTTTATGGCTTAGTTTTAAAACCAAACCAAACCCGTGGTTTAAAATTTCTCTCTCTTTTTTTTTTTTTTTTTTCTTCTTTTTCCTTGACATTTGGTTCCACTTCATATAACAAGTGTTTTGCTGGGGGGAACTTAAGAAATAGCCCTGCTAAGCAGGCTCAAAGAGAAACCCAAATGTTATTTAGGGTGTTGAAGGAACTGAAGGAACAATTTCATCAGCCCAGGCTACAAAAATAAACGTGGAACACAGGAACTGGTTCGAGCTGCATTGCAAAAGAACGTGTCAGGCTTGGGGTGAGAGACAGCCCCTCCAGCTTTGCAGGAACCTCCTCAGAGGAAGATATTAAAGAGTTGTGCAAGGCAGGAATGGAGCTGAGGGCACCAAGGCATTGACAAACACAGGGGAGGGTGGGAGGAAAACTGAATAAGAGCAAAAATAAGCCCAAAGATAAGATGGTGCTTAAAAAATGTAGAGCCAGGTCACTCAGAATTAGCAAGAATTTCTGCCAGGGATTGAGAAAACAGAATCATGGAATCATTGAGGTTGGAAAAGCTCTCTGAGACCATCAAGTCCAACTGCTCCCCCAGCACTGCCGAGGCCAACGTGTCCCCAAGTGCCACATCCACATGGTTTTTGGACAGTTCCAGGGATGGTGATTTCACCTGTTCCAACACTTGACAACCCTCTCCATGAAGAAATGTTCCATAATACCCAATCTACACCTCTCCTGTTCCAGCCTGAGGCTGTTCCCTCTCCTCCTGTTCCCTGGAGCAGAGCCCAATTCCCACCCACCTCCCCCCCTCCTGGCAGGGAGTTGCAGAGCCAGAAGATCCCCCCTGAGCCTCCTTTTCTCCCGGCTGAGCCCCCCCAGCTCCCTCATCACACCTGTGCTCCAAACTTTGTGATGCACATGCCCTGCTGACGGCTCCTGTGCTGAGCATGGAATTCCTGCTCCAGGTCTGACCCACCACCCGTGGGCTGGGCAGGAGGAGCACTCTTGGCCCCGGGATGGGCCCAAAGGGCTGTTCATGGAGCTATTTTGGGAGGTTGGGGTTTGGCTTTGCAGGCCTGAGAACCCACTCTGCCCTGGCCGTGGGGGTGCCGTGCTCAGTCCTGGGCACCAGTTCTATATTTAACAGGGCAGATCTGCAAGTGGAGCTGGGAAACAGGCACAGGGCTGATGACAGACTGAGCACGGCTTAACTATACCCTTAAGAGAGAAGCTTGAGGGTCACAAAGAAAATCATGTTGCAAAAAAAAAACAAACCCAACTTTGATCACAAGAATTTGCTGGTTAAGCATCAGAAAAGGATGAACAATCTCTAGCAAGGGTGGAAGATGGATGTGATTTTCCTATGGAGTATCAGGGGCAACAGGAATTTATTTCAGTCATCCCCAGCCTCTGCCCATTTATTTCTAACACAGAACAGGAAGGGCCTCCAGGAAGGTCTCTGTTCCCAGCTTCTCAGCGTCCAAACCTTTGATCCAGCCAATCTCATGGCTGATGGACAAGAAGCCACTTTCTTTGGGTGTTTGGCAAAGCACAGCCTGGGGCTCTACAAATAACTCCAAAGGAGAAGGGGAAGAGCAGAGTGTATGTGGGGGTCACTGGAAGATTATTTATTGGAGACTTGGCAACACCTTACCAAGAGAGAACACAAAGAGGGGGGTCTCCCTGCCCAAGGGGAACAGGATCTGGGTAAGGTACAATAAAGCCCAAACACAGCCTTGGGATCTGGGAGAGCTCCAGGACACCTCTGATGGTACCTGGAAAAGCTGCTTCTTACCAAAATTATTCTTGTCTTACACCATATAAAGAGCATCTGGAGGGGCTGTCAGCATCCTGGACCAGCTCAGATGCCAGGACCACCAGCCTATGGAATTGCTCTTCTTGGAACCACCTCATTCCTTTGCATCCCTCCAATGAATGGGTTCCAAGGAGTAATTGGGCTCAGGTGCATTCCTGAATTAATTCTGGCAGGAGCAGTTGCGCTGAGGTGGTTCCTGAATTGATTCTGGAAGGAGCAGTTGGGTCCAGGTGGTTCCCGAATGAAGTGACCCTTGCAGACACCCTTTTTTCCTCCCAAGAGCTGAACCCCTGGCAGTGGGGAAACCTGACATGACCACAAAGAGGCTTCTAAACTACACCCCTGTGTCGGAGCCTCTGCCAGAAGGGGCTTGGGTCAGTCAAGCCAAAAACCTCTTTGCTGTGCTTAATGCTGTGCTGGTTTGACTTTAGGCCTTCCTGGGAGACAGATCCCATGGTTTGCTGTATCCAAGTGAAGGATTCCATCCTATTTTACATCAGCTTAGGTACAAGAAGGGATAGAGGGAAGTTTTGAGTCAGTCCTTTCCTGGAGGTGAAGGGCATCGGTCGTGGACCTGCTGTCTCTTTGGGGAGAGCTGCATGTCTCTATCTGGGAAGTGGACCTTGTTTATTTGTTCTTTATTGTTTGTGTGTGTACATATAGTAATAATAAGTTCCTTTTTTTTCCCCTCTGTATATATATATATATTTGTATAAATTCATACTGCTTCAGTAGTATTAGAATCCACTTTTCATCTAGTGTGGTTTTTTTTCTCCCTGCAGTTGGGAGGGAGGGGGAAACTGTTTTTTTTTGGGGCCTCTGGATATTTGTCTTCAGCCCAGGATAAACTCCCACAAATGCGCAGGCTGCTGACAGACCCCAGGGCAAGGTTTGGCAGCACAGACACCCCCCCAGGCCCCTCCCTGGGCACTCACCTTGTGCAGGGGCAGCACGAGGAAGGCGCCGCCGCCGCTGGCGTCGACGATGATGGCCACGAAGCGCGGGTTGACGGCGCAGAAGGAGCTGTCCCACGTGACGCGCGACACGCGGATGTCGTCGTAGCACTGGTCGTTCTTCACGGCCTGGCCGAACACGTGCCGGAATTTGCTCTGCCGTACCACTCGCCTCATGGTGTCTGCAGGGCAGGGAGAGGGAGGGGGGGTCAGGGGAGCAGCCCCTCCTGCTTGTCCCGGGACCACCATGAGATGTTCCCATCAGGGCTACCATGAGATGTCCCCATCAGAGGCCACCATGAGATGTTCCCGTCGGGGCCACCATGAGATGTCCCCATCAGGGTCACCATGAGATGTTCCCGTCGGGGCCACCATGAGATGTCCCCATCAGGGTCACCATGAGATGTTCCCGTCGGGGCCACCATGAGATGTCCCCATCAGGGTCACCATGAGATGTTCCCGTCGGGGCCACCATGAGATGTCCCCATCAGGGTCACCATGAGATGTTCCCGTCGGGGCCACCATGAGATGTTCCCGTCGGGGCCACCATGGGGTGTTCCCATCAGGGCCACCACAGGATGTTCCCTCAGGCCCACCGTCCCCGCTCCCCAGCAATGCAGAAACGCGGCTTTGCTCCCCAGTCGGGGAATTATGGAATGGTTTGGGCGGGATGGGAGAGAATCCCAGGATAGTTATGGGTGGGAGGAGATCAGCCAGTCCAACCCCCCTGTCCAGGCAGGGTAGCTCAGGAATGTGTCCGGGTGGGTTTGGGATGTCTCCAGAGAGGAGACTCCACACCCTCCCTGGGCAGTTCCAGGGCTCTGCCACCTCCCTGGGAAGTTCTTCCTTGTGTTGAGGTGGAATTCCTTGTGGTTTAGTTCACGGCCACTGCTCCTCCTCCTGTTTTTGGGCATCAGTGGGAACAGCCTCATCCAGTCCCACCCTGCCATGGACAGGGACACCTTCCACTAGCCCAGGTTTCTCCAAACCCCATCCAACCTGGCCTTGGACACTCCCAGGGATCCTCCACTTTGCCTCAGACCTGCCAAATCCTCAGCCAGTTTTGCCTTTTCCTTCTTTTATTAACTACAAGTTCAGGTTATTTTGTACCAAACCCAACCAAACTGCATTTCCAAGGGGGTTTTACAGATTTGCCAGTTAAGCATCAATTTTCCCATTGTAAATGTATTCTCTGACTGCAGGAAAGGAAGTTCCTAATCCTAAAAGCAGTTTTTAGACAAGTCTCCACATATTTTCAGGGATAAATCTAGTCTTGGATTGAACTTGTTTACTTTCAAGTCAGACAGGGGCCAGAAGATGTAAATAAAAATGCAAGCTCCCCAAATCCGGTGTTCCTGTGAAGTGGTTCCACATGTCCCCCAGCTCCCAGTTCTTTCTTCTAACTCCAAAATCTCCCTAAAAAAACTGTAAAATGCATTTCCTAGGCAGAAAGGAGTAATGGAAACAACTTAATGACTCCAATTAACTTGGTGTGTCTGGAGCATTTCTTGAGAAGAGTTATTTTCAAGAATGCTGGAGTTAAAATAGAGGGAAAGGGATTGGTGAGGAAAATTCCAGCACCTGGGACCTGGAAGAAGATCCATCCTTGGATCACACTGCAACCTATGGAGCCCTCACATCTGGGAAGGGCTTTTCCCATCATCCAAGATTTCCCCCCTCAATCCACGCTCGCAGAGGAGGAGCCTCCATACAGCATCTTGCCTGTACATATGGGAAAAGTATTTCTGTCCCAGTCTCCAGGGAAAGCCAAAAAAAACTTGGAAAAAATAAAAATAAGCAGAGTCCATCTCCTATCTTGCCTCCCAGAAGGTCCCCAAGCACATGGAGAGGTTGGGAACAGCTCGTGGAGCTCCTCGCTGCAGCCCCAGGAGTGATGCTCCGGAGTGAGACACTGGGAATGTGGCTCCATCCCGGCTCTCTCTGGAGTGAGACACTGGGAATGTGGCTCCATCCCGGCTCTCTGTGCACAGCCTGTCTGCTGCAGGCTTGCAGGGCCGTCTCTGAGTGCAGAGGCTGTGCAGGAGCAGCACTTGATGGCTGTTTGCAGGCTGGGAGGTAAAATAAAAAATTAACAGCGACAAAAAGCGGAATAACGGGAGGGAAACGCTCATCAGAGCGGGGAAAACACAGCCCAGAATGTGTCTGAAGAGGAGAAGAATGTTCCAATTAAGGGAACAGACAGCTCTGGAGTGAGACACTCCAGCTCTGCAGAGATAAGGGGGAATAAGCAGAAGGTTTGTTCTCCACCAGATCCCAGCTGGGGGCTGCCACCGGCCACCTCCACAGCAGCTCCGGTGCCACCAGTGCCCCCAGCCCACACCAAGGGTCCCAGGAGGAACCCACTTGAGCGAAACCAGCTTCCACAGAATGTTCTGGGGCAGAAGGGACCCCCCAAGGATCACTGAGCCCAACCTGAAGTGAATGGCCCATGTGGGGATGGAGCAGGGATTGAGCCCGTGACCTTGGTGTTGTGGGCACCAGGCTCCAACCAACGGGGCTTCTCTGAGCACAGATAATAAATACACTGATTTTGGGGTCATTTTTGTGATGGGGACACTTGTGCCCAGGTGTGGGGTGGAGGACACCAACCACCTTCACACGGGCCACACAGCTGGTGATGTCCCAGTGACACAGAGCCAAGGGTCATTCCCAGGGGTGGGTGCTCCCCATGGTGTTTCTCATGGTACCTTTTCCATACTGATGTCCTGATATTGTGAGGATTAAGAATATTTAAGAAAAAACAGGTCTTGCTTTAAAAGCAGAATTTTGTGAATAACTGGACTGTTTAAGATGTCCATGGGAAAAAAAGCTATATGGAAGTTATTAGGGATTTCTATCACATTATAGATAAACTTGGGCTTCCTCTGTGCTCCCCATCAGTTAATGGAATTGCATAACAGCCCTTCTGCCAAGTGTTTCCCTTGGAGCACAAATACAGGGCCTGTTCCATGCTGGACACACCCCGGAACACCAGAGTGCAGTGGGAAGTCACACACCAGGAGCTGCTCTCCAGCTCCAGCCAGCAGGTGGGAGCACAAAGTAACATCATGGAACGGGTTGGGTTGGAGGCACCCTAAAACCCATCTTGTTCGACCCCTTGCTAGGGGTGGAATAGGATATCCACTCTGCAGGGACACCTTCCACTAGCTCAGGTTGCTCCAAGCCCCATCAAACCCGGCCTGGAACACTTCCAGACAATCCCAGCCTCACCAAATCATGCTCAAAGAAAAGGTGAATTTCCACTTAGAGATGCCCCAAAGACATGAACCACATTGAAGTCCCCAAGCTCAGTAAGACACAGGACAAAGAAATGCAGTTCCACACCCACTTAGTCACTCGTTTGTGTCATTCATTCATTCATTCCAGACCCGTCAGACTCTTCCATCCCACCGGCTCCTCCCAGAGCCAGGAGGGCACTGCCAGGTCCTGCAGGGAACACCGTGCAAGAGCAGCAGCACCTCCATCACCCCCTCCCTCCCACCACTCCAGGTGACACCAGGCCACCCCAAAGACATTGGCATGTTCTCCAAAGCCCAACATGCCACAGCAGCACTGGAGCTCTCAGCCAGCGCAGCCCTGTCCCACCTGGCAGCAAATCCTACTTGTCATCCTCCTGCACCACTCACCCAGGAGCAGGGAACAGTCCCCTGCCTGGGGCACAGGGATTTCCATGGCAGGGAACAGTCCCCTGCCTGGTGCACAGGGATTTCCATGGCAGGGAACAGTCCCCTGCCTGCTGCACATGGAATTTCATGGCAGGGAACAGTCCCCTGCCTGCTGCACATGGAATTTCATGGCAGGGAACAGTCCCCTGCCTGGTGCACATGGGATTTCATGGCAGGGAACAGTCCCCTGCCTGGTGCACAGGGATGTTCATAGCAGAGAACACTCCCCTGCCTGGTGCACAGGGATTTTTCATGGCAATGTTCCCACCCCACTGTGCATCAAGATTAAAATCAGATTGTTGAGAAGGTAAAGCCATGGTTTAAACTTGCCCTGCTGAGCCAACACGCAGCAAATTGCCTGGTGCCACCATCCCACAGACCCAGGGGTTTGGGAATTTGGTTGCTCTAGTGCTGGGAGTTCAGATAGGATAGTTATGATTAAGTCTTTTCTTGATCAATACCACAACAGCACAAAAAATGGTCATTTCAAATATGAGATACTGGGGGATCTGCTGCCTTCACGGAAGAGAAACTCCCTTTGTCCCAGGATGAAATCCTGCTCCTTTATTTCCCTCATTTTTCCCATGTGATGGGAAGGATAATCATTTGGGTTTCTATAAATGACTTTTAAGAAACGCAAAGAGTTCAGATGCATCCAAAAATACCCTGATGTGTTCCAAAGGGATGTGTTGGAACACACCTTGCTGCCCTCTTCCCCACCTACAGCTCGTCATGCTCAGCAGGAGCTCTGCTGAACACATGGGGAGCAGGCTCCAAGTCCTCATTTCCATAGCAAAGGGAGGGATTCTTGGCGTTGGATCACAGCCATTTCGATCTGGCTGCTCTCCAAGGAGAAGGAGGGGGGGATGTGCAGGCTGTGCTTCTAAAGAGGAGCATTGAGAGCACCAGAGAGAGCAGGTGAAAAACAAACCAGGGCCACTTGGAGCTGAGCACCCAAAAGGAGTCGTCTCCCCACCTCAGGCTCTTGTCAAACACCAAGAACATTCAGTCTCCTTAGCTGTTTTTCAGCATCACAGTGCAAAGGATCCCCCCTCCTCCTCTCCTCCTCCGTCTGCAGGAGAATCCACAGCTCAGTTTGGTTGCCACAGGTTCTCCCAGCAGAGCCACGTGCAGCATCCACACAGGAAGGAGCTCCAGCTTGGCCAGTCATGGAATGGGCTGGCTTAGAAGGGACTCTAAAGATTATCCAGTTCCACCCCCTGCCCTGGGCAGGGACACCTTCCACCAGCCCAGCCCTTGGACACTTCCAGGCATGGGGCAGCCACAGCTTCTCTGGGCACCCTGTGCCAGGGCCTGCCCACCCTCACAGCCAGGAACTCCTTCCCAGTATCCCATCCATCCCTGCCCTCTGGCAGTGGAAAGCCATTCCCTGTGTCCTGTCCCTCCATCCCTTGTCCCAAGTCCTTCTCCAGCTCTCCTGGAGTCCTTTCAGGCACTGGAAGGGGTTCTGAGATCTCCCCAGAGCCTTCTCTTCTCCAGGTGAACCCCTCCAGTTCTCCCAGCGTGTCCCAGAGCAGAGGGGCTCCAGCCCTTGGAGCTTCTCCGTGGACCTGCTCTAACAGGTCCATGTCTTTTTTGTGCCACTTTTAGGATTATCAGGTGAGACACCAACACCTGAGATGATTCACCACAAGGAGAGGCTGATTCAGGCTCTGTCAAACATGCCACAGGATGACCTGGGCAGTTCAGGGAGCCTTGGGAAGTGACTCTGGAAATACCCGAGCTGGCAAGGAAACACCTCCCTGGCTAAGAGGGCTGTGCTGGGCTTTTACTCCTAAGAAGTGGACTTGGAACAAAATGTTTAAAAAAGGAAATTAATTAGATCATTGTGCTGTTAAACCTTGGCTGAGGAGCCAGAACAATCTCCACACACTTCCTAAACAGAAATTATTTCTTGGGGGGGTTAAAGCATGACTTTGGAGGATTTAAAACCTCCCAACTGGGAGCTGAAAGGCATTTAAATTTTGTCAGAGTTACAACCCTCAGCAAAATTAAACCAGAAGCATTGGACACCCTGCAAAGACCACGACAATAGAAGTGCTGACAGATCTACAGCTGCTGATCTCCTGGATCCCACTCTGCCACACACGGAATCTTGGGGGGGATGGAGGAACGAGCCCCCCAAACTCCTCTTCCCCCCCTTCCCTTAAAATGGCCAGGGACTTCCAGCTGGATTTTGCCAAACACTGGAGTTCATCTCCCAGTCTGTGCCTGCTGTCCAGCCCAGCCCCTGTGCCAGCCTTTCAAAGGCCCTCAGAAAGGCAGGATGGAACAGGGAGACTTTTCATTCCGCTCCTCTCTGATCTCCCATCATGATGTGTCACAAGAGTTGCCATGAGTTTGCCCATTTTCCTGTTTATAAAGGATTTATCTGTCTCAGGAATCCAACAGATGGATTTCTGTGGCTTCGGAGGGTTTGCAGCCTGCTTATGCAAGAGGAAATGCATCCTGCAAGGGAACACTGACAGGAAAACCCCCCACTAATGGCAAAATCCTGCTCAGCCCGTGTGACTGGGATCCCTTTGGAAAGGGACACATTGGAAAGAAAAGGCCAGTTGAAGTCACAGGCAGCCTGAGGCTACTGTTGGGAGGGGGGTGAGGACACAAATCCAGAGGATGGGGAGGACAGCAGTTATAAGAGGCTGGTCCTTGGGACTGGAAAGGCTCTTCCTTAAGTGGAAAATGTCAGGTTGCAGCTATTGGTGAATCTCCAAACTCACAGTCAGAGCCTTGCTGGAGAGCTTTGGAATAAAGGTACAGTCTCAACTGTTAAATAAATAAATAAAACAAAATTAAGAGGCTAATGGTTGGACTTGATGATCTTAGAGGTGTTTTCCAACCTAAATAATTCAATGGCTCTACAGGCAATGCACCAGCACCAGGTGTGAACGGTGTTATAGGACGGACAGGCAGGGACAGGGGATGGTCCCACTGGTGGAACTCCAACATGGGACAGCCCAGGCCATGGGTTCCTGCTGGGGAAGCCCAGAGGATTCTCAAACCCAACCGTGCAACCCAAGCTCTTCCTGAACACCTGGCTGAGACACTTGGGCCTCATCTGCCAAAGCAACGAGTGCTCAGAGCTGGTTTCAGAAGAAAAATAGGAAGCAGTAAGTTCTAATCCCAGGGCAATAAATAAGCAGGCTGTGGGTGCTCCAGTCTGCCCCTGGCATGGAGAGAGCAGCCTCCCTTCCCAGCAGGGCTGAGCCACATCTGCAGAGCAGTGGGACATGGCAGAGATAAGAGACAGCCCACAAGGAATGTGGCAATTCACTCCTCGGAGCACTTTGACCATCACATGGCAGATAAGGTACCGAGGCACGTGTGGAGGGGGGGCACAGGGACATTCCGGGGGGGGGGTTTAAGTCCCTGTGGCTGCTGCTCCTCACCGAGGGCAGCCCTGCCCTGGCACGGCCGTGCCCCGGGGCACCCGGGCTGAGCCGGCAGCAGAGTGCCCTGAACCCGGGCAAGGGGGGCAGTGTGGGCATCTCCCGAGCCCTCCCTGGGGGCATTTCTCAGGTGCACGCTGCCCGCGGGATGTGGGCACACCCTGCCCCGTGCCACCGCACAGCCGTGCCAGGGAAAGGCTCCCCAGCACCAGCACAGTGCTCAGCACGGGCAGCGTGAGGCGTGTCCTGCAGCCAGCTCGGTGCCACGGCACCAGGGAAATGCCACCACTGTCACCAGCAGGTCCCCAGCATGGCTGGAGAAGGGGTTAGAATCACGGAGTCGTGGAATGGGGTGGGTTGGAAGGGACTTTAAAAGATCATCTCATTCCCACCCCTGCCATGGGCAGGGACACCTTCCACCAGCCCAGGGTGCTCCAAGCCCCGTCCAACCTGCCCTTGGACACTCGCAGGGATGGGGCAGGCACAGCTTCTCTGCCCGACCTGTGCCAGGGTCTCCCCACCCTCACAGGGAGGAATTTCTTCTGAAATCTACCCTAAATTTCCACTCTTTCAGTTTGAACCACTCCTCCTTGGCCTGTCTCTCCATGCTGTTGTACAACTTCATCTCCCTCTCCATGTATCCCACTCAAAGGACTCAGTCCTATGATATGAACTCCTGCAAGATTTGGGGAAGGGAGAAGTGGGCAAAAAACATATCACATGACCACAAAAACTTCATCCCACCCCACAACTTCACACAGAACCTCCAGCAGAAAAAGGGAACAGCCACAAATACCTCCATACAGTCCCTCTGCCTTTAAACACACCACTGTTCCCTCTGTGTATCCTTTTTCCAGTCACTCCAGAGTCAGCCCAGTTCTGACAGAACTGTTGTTTTCAGCTGCTCAGAGTTGTTTAAACCAAAGGTGGAACACTGTTACAGCTGGTCACAATTCCAACACACATCATGTTTGTGCACAGATTGTGCTCAGTCTTTGGATACTTGAGTCCAGGTTGAGCAAGACCCTGTCATCTGATTTCACTTCATTTTAAAGACAAAAAGCTGGAATATGAATTTAATACTGAAATTTCCAGCTGTTCTACCACTGGCAAGATTCTATTTTGGGATGGGAACCTAAACCACAACCTACCAGGGAATTTGATTATATCTCAAGTGGGGAGCCCAGCACATTCAAAAACATAACACAACCCAGACTTTAAATAAGCTGAACTTTCTGCTCTAGACCAAGCACAAGGTGTTGGCTATAACCTGTGAAACACTTGATATGATTCTGTTTTTCAGGGCTGGAACCTCAAATGATTTGTACAAAACCCTTTGGAATATGATGAACTCGGAGTCAGAAGTGGCTGCAGTGCTCAGATGTTGCAGGGATCCCCCAGAGGGATGTGGTGTTTCCTGAGGGCTCACCTGTGCGCTGTCCCACACTGTGGCTGTTCTCCCTTCAGCATTTCCAGCTGTACAGTTCATTCTCTTGAGGAGTCACCTGCTCTAGTGGAAGGTGGCCCTGCCCACGGCAGGAGGTGAACAAGATGAGCTTTAGAGTCCCTTCCAAGTCCAACAATGAGTGCTGATGCCTCCAACTCCCAGCACTTTGGAGCTGTATCTCTCCCTCCACCATGACATCATTTATCATAATTTGCAGTGACAAAAGGACGCCGCAGTGGAAAGTCATTACCCCGCACTGAGAGCCTTGTCTGGCTTCATTTAATCTGTGTCATCTCCCATAAAGCCAGAGCAATGAATGCACACAAAAATCATTACACCAAATCACTTCTCAGGAGCCACAGCGGGGTGGGCACCCAGCAAAGGGAAGCAGTTCCCCAAAGCATGGAGCTGAGGAGCAGGAATGGGAACTCTCCTGCTGCCCTGGAGCAGCAGCCCCCAAACAACCTCCTCTTTTGGCTTTATTTCTGTTCCAACATCTTCTGTCAGCTGGCACAAAAGCTGCCCCACCTCACACGGAAGGATGGCACTTCAGCACAGGCTGGGCAAGAAAAGGTTAGTAAAATGAGAAGGCAGGAGAGCAAAGTGGAGGTTAAAAAGGGATTGAAACCCAGGACAAAACCTCATGAAGGCAAGTAATCTACAGAACCCAGGGGCAAGAGAGCAGGGATTAAACATCCCAGGTGCCTCAGGGCATTCAAGGCCAGGTTGGATGGGGCCTGAACAACCCGGGCTAGTGGAAGGTGTCCCTGCCCATGGCAAGGGGTGGAATGAGATGAGCTTTAAAGGTCCCCTCCCACCCAAACCACTCTGAGATTTCTGCATTTCAGCTCCACTTCTGCTGCCAGCAGAGACAGTTGTTGGACACCACGCAAGCTTTACAGGATAAGGGAAGGGAAACCTGCCCCACGCTCCCACCTCAGGCACCGCTGTTCCAGCAGCTGACCACAGAAGGCCATGGCCCTCCACATGCTCCCCTCCAAAAACCTTCATCCTCCTCTGCCTTCTCCGCTGGAATGAACACCAGAGGAGCTTCTCTGCACACTGTGTCCTCATCCACTGCCAGGACACAGAGTGGATCCTCCCCGAGCTGAACAAGAGCCCTGTGAACTGCAGCCACAGCATCACACCCACCCCATGGGTGCTGCTCAGCCCCCCCGTGCCATGGGGAGGACAACCACGACCCAGCCCCCCCCAGGACCCCCAGGGATGGGGAGAGCAGGGCCTGCTGGGCAGAGCTGGGAGCCAGCAGGGCCCTGCCAGCCCAGGATTCCAGCTGAGGGAAGGAGGTGATACAAGGCTTCTCCCCAGCACTGACCTAGTTCTCTTATCAGGGCTCCCAGGGAAGTTGCAATGTGCTCGGAGCTGCCACCCCAATCCCCAATTCTCCTCTCTCCTGAAGGTTACAGGCAAGTCTCCTCCACACCCTGAGACACATCACAAGCTTTTCTTCTTTTTTTTTTTGGCAAAGGATGGTAGTTTTATGAATGGAGAAGGAGCTTTTCACCACCACCGCTTCATTAATTTCTCACCAAATCACCACCAGTTCCCACCACTCCCAACTAAGCACTTTTCTCTGAGAGTGCTCATAGCAGAAAACAAGTGTGTTTTCAACTCTATTTTCTGAAATAATTGGCAAATATACATCTTTCTGTGTGCGATAGAGGAATTCAGCAATGGCCACTAGACCTGAAGCTCGGCCCCTGACACAGGATGTGTCTGTCCTCTCTGCTGGTGAATCTAAACAGAATTTAGGCAGACAGGGGCTGGGACCCAAAGCATGGAAAGAATAACACCTGCAGGATTCCACATTCTGCTGGAGTCAAGAAGAGGGGCAGACATGAAGGGAATGGGATTAACATGGGGTCTTCTAAGGCAAGAACATTTCCTGTTAAACTCCAGTAGCTTTAAGACATTGCTGGAAACATTAAACTGTAAGTGAGAAGCAGTGAATTGGATCATTCCTTAAAAAATGACAAATTTATTGAAATTAGAAATCCCAAATGGTTTGGGTTGGAAGGGAACTTAAAGCTCATCCCATTCAACCCCCTGCCCTGGGCAGGGACACCTCCCACCAGCCCACGTTGCTCCAAGCCCCATCCAACCTGGCCTGGGACACTTCCAGGGATCCAGGGGCAGCCACAGCTTCTCTGGGCACCCTGTGCCAGGGCCTGCCCACCCTCACAGCCAGCAATTCCTTCCCAATATCCCATCCATCCCTGCCCTCTGGCAGTGGGAAGCCATTCCCTGTGTCCTGTCCCTCCAGCCCTTGTCCCCAGTCCCTCTCCAGCTCTCCTGGAGCCCCTTTAGGCTCTGGAAGGGGCTCTCTGGTCTCCCTGGAGTGCTCCCTTCTCCAGGTGAGCCCCCCCAGCTCTGCCAGCCTGTCCCAGAGCAGAGGGGCTCCAGCCCCACTCCCAGAGGAGCTGACCAGTTGGTTTCTATCCCTCAATTCCAATGTGCCAGGGCATCCACAGGAACAAACTATAAACATCAAAGATTTTTTTAAGGAGATAAATGAGGACATAACAGCTTGCAGGTCCCAGCTCCCGCAGAGCTGCAGCCCAGGAGCCACCACGACCTGCAGAGCCCTCAGCAAATTCCTCCTGACTCCAAAACAGAGCAGAAACAAGAGGTGAGCACCAGAGAGGCTCCTGAGCAGCCCAGGTGAGGAGGCACCTTCCCCACAGGGCCCAGCCTGACCACAGGGCTCTGCTGGACCCAGCGTGGCCCCCAGACCTGCCCAGAGAGGCTGGAGCTGCCCTGCAATGTGGTGGGGAGGAGCAGCATGGCCAACTGCAGTGGCCCAGCACAGCACTGCCGTGGTGCCTGGAGCGTGTGCCCAGTCCTGGACCAGGAAAGGAATGGGCCGGAGACCTGGAGAACATCCCAGGTAGGCTGGAGGTACAGCACACACCAGCGTGGTCCATCATGCTGGAATGTTAAATGGAGACACTCAACTCCAAAGGAACAATGAGCTTGGCTGGCACACCCTGAGAAACACCTTCATCCAAAGGCTGAGCCCAGCTGGAGTGACCTCCACCCTCAGCAGCACCTGCCCAACAGGAGAGGCACCCACTGAACTGCTCCTGGTGTTCCCCAGATGGTCCCAACAGTGGTTGACTTTCCAAGACAGGACAACATCGGCCCCGTGGGAGGTTTGGGAGGCTGGGCCACACAACGCAACCATCCCGGATTTTTAATGCAGTACAAACGAGCTGCAAAATGAATCTCAGTTCTCCCAGTTGGAACTGGCTGTGTTTGCCCACATTTCCATTTGCTGTCCTGCCAGCTCTTCTGGCCAGGCAGCCTGTAATTCCCAGAGCACCATTGTCAGCCTGCCCCGCTTCCATAACGTGCAATTTGAAATCAGGGCTGGGGGAGGGAGGAAGGGACTGGAGGAGGCTGCAACTCAAAGCCAGAGAGTTCAATCTGCTAACTTGATTTTAAATCCCTATCTCGTGGTACCAATTACAGCCCCTCAAAACATCTGTTCCAGCAAAGGCTTCCAAGTTCAAACACATTTCCTCTGTCCTACAGATGTTCCTTGTCGCTGATCTGTCGTGGCCGAGGCTGCTGTCCCTGGCACCGGCCATGAGTGCAGCACACAGCTCCTTCCTCACCTCTCTGGGCAGGCAAGAAAACAGAAATTATCTTAGGAAAGTGTATTTAGTCTATTGAGGAGCTTTAATAAACATTCCTGCTGTGCTAGGAAGAAAGATTTCAGATTCAAGAAGGAAGAACATCTTCCTTCCCCCGTGTGCCAGGGACGAGGGGCACCACTCTCCCTGACCCCATTTCCTCCCCCCCCGTGCCAGGGATGAGGGGCACCATGACCCCTAGACCCTCCATGACCCCTAGACCCTCCATGGCACCACCTCCACCTCTCTCCCTCCCTGAGAGGGGGAATCACACCCATCCCAACACATTCTGGGCGGAAGCTGATTCCTGCAGGGCCAAGAAGAACCAGCTCCCAGCTGGAGAACTGGCTCCCAGCAAGGGGTGTGAAGAATTCCAGCCTGTGCCTGATGACCTTTAAGCTTTACTTACCTGTAAAGCTTGCCAGTCACGTTGCTGCACGTGCAAGCCACACTTCCAGCCCCTCTGGAATGCTGGTGGCATTTACAGCAGCTCTGGAGGAGCTGGGCCAACACAACGGGCAGAATTCCACCCAGATAAGCCCCAGCTGGTTTTTATGTGAGCTTTCCAAGCACTTCAGAACTCCCCCAGTGGAGCAGAAGATCAATGTGGCAAAGCACAGAATATAAGAACAAAAAGATAACCTTTACCCTGCCAGGAAACATCAGGGAGCAAAGCAGAGCAGAGAGATAACCTGACCCTAAGCAGGGGTGCCCACCCTGAGACAGCAGCACCTTGAGCACCACAGAGAACAAATTGCTCCAGAGAGGAGTGATTTCTCTGGCAGTGGCCAGGAAAAAGATGCTGGAGGCACAGCAACACTCAGCTAGAAGATTTCTGTGCCTCCACTTCAGGCTGTGCTAAAGCAGAACACGTTGCAGAGGAACGTCTGGCAGCTCTTGGTTGCCTAAGCTGGCTCAGGGGGGTTTTTCTTGCCTTGCAAATTGATCTCAGCAGATTCCAAAAATTAAAATCAACCTTAAAAAAAAAAATCACTGAAAACTTAAAAAAAAAAAAAGAATCTGGATACACCTCCTGTTCTGAACAAAATAGTTTTGTCCCCATTTACTCCAACCTGCCAGATATGGTAGAATGAATACAGCTAATGCAGAAAGGAATGAAGTGAGGAATTGAGGGCTGAAAAGGCGAGTGGAGGAATGGCCATTTGCCCCCTGTACATCCCCCCACGTGTGCTGGGGCAGATCCCTGAGGCACGTGTAAAACAACACCTGCACTTAGCAGAACATGCTCCACACCCCCCCCAGAGCCCGAGCAAAAGGTGTAACCCCACATTCCCAGCTTGGAAAGGGAGGATTCACACAGGTATGAGTTAAAACGCCGAGTCAATGCCAAGCAGACACCCCAAGTCACCTGGGGGTTCAAGATTCCAGCAGGAACCGACAAACCATGAGGGTTTTTCAGTATTTAAAGTGAACAGGAAAAGAAAGGGCAACTTCAGGAGGCAACCCCAGCCCTGAGGGAGTGCTCAGCATGGAGCCTTGGCTGATGACACTGGTCCCTCTCCCAGCATCAGCTGCCCAGCTCCCAGGGACACCACGGACTGCCTTTGTTAGTGCTGCTAATTACCCCCATTATCACGTTGTCCAGATCTGCAGCACTGTAGGATGTCAGGGCCCATCAGATTTAGAATCCTGGGATGGGCTGGTTTAGAAGGCACCTTAAAGCCCCTCACATTCCACCCCCTGCCATGGGTAGGGACATCTTCCACCAGCCCAGGGTGCTCCAAGTCCCATCCAACCTGGCCTTGGACACTGCCAGGGCTGGGGCAGCCACAGCTTCTCTGCCCACCCTGTGCCAGGGCCTGCCCACCTTATAGGGAAGAACTTCTCCCTAAAAACGTAACCTAAATTGCCCCTCTGTCAGTTTGAACCCATCCCCCCTTGTCCCACCACGACAGTTCCCCAGGAAGATTTGTAGGGTAAAATGTGATGTTCCAATAGAGCAGCTTTATATATTTATTTAAGATAAACAATGGATTTTCAATGGCTCCATAACACTGTCTCTATGGCAACTATATGCAGAACCAGGGGGGAGGGAAGGGAAGTTCCCATAGCTCTAAACACTCAGACCAGAGTGATCTGAAGTCCGTTTTCCAGGGATTACTTCTCCCAGGAACTGCAGGTGCAATGCACTGCCCAGGTTCATACAGGGAGTAATTGCAGACATATCATCCCCATGGAATTTTAGGGAATTCTGCTCAGACAGATTTGATAGAACTGCAGAAATGGCTGCTTTAAAATTCAGCTAAGAATGCTTATCTATATGCTTGTTCCTACACAGGAACTCTCACAGAGAGATGTTCTGGGCAGCCAAATTCTGGAAAACCATAGGGAAAACCACTGGTCCTTCCACCAGGGAACACTTGGCCTCAAGCACAGCTCAGCTGGGAGCTCAGCCCAGCACACCCAGGCTGAGCTTTAATCACTTTAAGTCAGATCCCACCACTGCTTTACTTCCATTGCCCTTTCAAATTCAATTATTAAAAAGGAAAACAAGACAAACCTAATTATGCAGGACTGAGAGGCCCAGCTCAGTGTCAGGCACTGGAACTTCCCCTCCAAGAGCCAGACCTCCAGCACCATTACTCACTCAGAGCAAAAAGCACATTACAGATCATTTAGGGTTATCACCAACAAAATGTGACTCAGACAAAGCCAGGGCTATTGAAGGAGCAAAGTGATAATGCTGAACAAATTGTCCTTTCTTCAGTGCAGGATTCTACCTCTAATTCATCAGCATAGAAAAGCAAAGAGGAGAGATGGTCCAAGAGCCCATATATTTCTTTATCACCTCCAAATCAAGGAGATCTGATCTATCCAGCAGGTTGGCAGCCTTCAAAAACCAGGGGTGTTCCCCTTAGCAGACAGAATTGTCATTATTTCTCTGGTAAGTTGCTGACCCACAGAGCAGGATTTTAACTTTCAGGGTGTTCCATCACAAAATCCTCTGCCATGTCAGGAGCACTTTGTGACTTGTTAGGTTTGTTTGCTCCAAGGAATCACCTCTGTGAGACTGGCATCGGGAATTTCATGGCAGAGGAGTCACCTTGGACTTCAGAGCTATTTTATGCACATCCAGCCATTAATGCTGATTGGGTTTATATTCCCTACACAGCTAGGGGCTGGTACATTCCATTAGGATCCTCTCCACTTTGCTCCTCCAAGAACCAGCTCTGCAAAGCAGTTCAGTGCCACACTGGCATTTTACAGGCCTAGATGTGGTTTTAGATGATAAAACCCACACAAAAAGTCATGCACTGAACAATTACAACCTCAAAAAGAAACAAATAATCCCTTTTTTTGTAGAGTTACTCACAGGAGGAAAATCAGCACAAAGCAATCCTATTAGCAGATAAAAAGAAAGGGCCCAGTAAACAATTCCAAACCATACTGGTGTATCCAACACATCAGAAAAATGCCCTTGCACTGCTGCTTTCCTGAGTCACTCAGCTAAGCTGAGCCTTTCTCTGCTCACTTTTGACTTGGCTTTCACCGCCCCCCCCCTCCACCTGCAACTGTACATAACGTGACAAACGCCAGCAGTTCACATCCTGTCAGCCTAAAGCCACCAGCAATCTGACTGTTCACAGGCAGCTCCAGGACCAGGGGCACTAAACTGAAGCTCTAAGCAGTTTCTAATCAGACTAATTGCAGAGTTCACCACCAGAACACACCAGCCCAAAAATACTGAGCAGGGGAGACCACAGGGAAAGAGCTAGAAGAGAACACAGCCATTTAATTCTTGTTCCTATGCCCTGCAAAGGCTTAAACTGGGGCACTTCAAATCCTCAGTGAGTTTCTGTTCCAACACATCCGCGGAGAAGGGCTGAGATTATCACAAAAGCCTCACTAAAGCAAAATCAAAACAAACAAATGCAGACTTTAAAAGTCAAGTGAAAATGTGCCTGTGAGCTTGCCCGAGAGGACATTCCTGGCCCTGGGAGTGGTGCTCTGATGACCTCACCGAGCTGCAAACCCAGGCCAGGAAGTGTTTTGCTCATGTCTTCAAAATAGGAAGCTGGCACCCGAGTGATACTCCTCAGAATCGATCACCAGCTCAAACCCAACACCATAAATCCTCTTCCCGGCCCAACACAGCCCTGTGCTTTAACGAGCTGTGTGCCCAGGCCGCGGGCAAAGCCCAGGGCTGCCCATGGGTGTGGTGGCTGGAGCTGCCTCCGAGGGCAGAGCCCAGTGCCCTGTGCTGCATCTCCCAGGGGAGGGCTGAGATTCCCCCTTCCCTGCATTCCTCCCCTCTGCCATTAAACTGAATCCCTGCCTTTCCCTTGGAGTGACTCCCAGAAGTGACAGATGCAATAAGCATGAAGATTTCACTTGAAAAAATCCGATGGTGTTTGAAAAGACAGCTCGGGAGAAGACACAGCAATGCCAACAGAGAACACAAATGCTGATTAAAGCAATCTGGATAAAAGGCTACAAGTGACCATTGAAAAATTACCATTATGAAGTGCTGTATTAAAACAAACACCAAGCGAATGCTCCCTGAATGGGTCTGGTCTGACTGGGGGTACTGAAAATAGAAAAAGGCATACATAGCCAAAATAAACACACAGTACCACAACAATATTTGATCTACCTTTGTGTACACAGTCTTTAGCAAACATCACTATTGGCTGCAATAAAACATCTCGGGGAGTGCAGAGCCATCTGTTTTCTCCCCCTTGAGCAGAAAAGATGATTCAATGCTTATTATTCCGATGAAAATGGAATATCCCCTGTCCTGCCTCCCACTGCTTTCTGCACATCCCCACACGCTTCTCCCGGGACGCACTGTGCCATTCACACCCTGTTCCCACACCGCAGAGCTCCCCTCCTGCCCGTGCTCGTGGAGGAACACGGATGGCGAGGACGGCGCCGGGGAATCTGGGTACAGCCCGGCCTAAAATTACACCAGAATGGGGAAATTCGGCAGCAAACTGACAAACCAGCCCCGGCCTGATGCCTTCAGAGCATCCCTCTCCGATTGTGCCACCACCCTCGGTCTTGCACCCACACACATCTCCACGATCAGGCTGAACAGGCCAACTCCAGCTATTAAAAACCTCCCGATCCTAACGTGTCTCACTTATCCTCAACAACAAAACCGCATCATTCAGTTAGTTCTCTTTCCAGGCAGATTTCACTGCCTATTTTTTAAAAAATATTTATTTTTTTTAGTCCTGTCTCCCGTGCAGTCAGAGCACCACATCGCCTGGCTGGGGGATCTACAGCTGCACCCAAACCATTCCGGGCTTCTCTGGCGATCCCATGACATGTCACACAGCCCGGGGACTACACGCACCTCCTGAACGGCCTCGAAAGAGCCCCGATCAGCGGCGTGCCCGGGACCTGCTCCACGGGAAGCAGCCTGGACCGCCCGAGCCCCGCCGGGGCGCTCGCCTTTTGTCCTGCGCCTCGCTGCGGGCACGGGCGCTGCGGGGGCGGCACACGCCGGTGGCACCGAGCGGCTGCAGCACCGCCGGGCGGCAAACG
>VXAU01000122.1:52601-98067 GCA_013399695.1 Formicarius rufipectus
CCCCGGTGCTGCCCGCCCCGAGCCGCACCGCGATCCCGAGCCGCCTGCCGCGTCCGCTCCTCAGCACGGCGGAGCTACCGCCTCCGCCTCCTCCTCCGCCCGCCGCCGCTGCCCGACTGAGCGCCGCGGGGCGGGGCGGGGCAGCACCGCCGAGGGACACGCCCACTCCGCGGAGGACACGCCCCCTAGGGCACCGCCTGGTCACGCCCTTCGCCTGGGGGGCGGGGAGGCAGTGTGAGTGACAGCCCGTCCAGCCAATGGGGGCGGGGAGCTCACGGCCACGCGCGGTCGCGCGCTGTGAGGCCACGCCCCTCAGCGGGGAGGTGGTGGGGGAGAGAGACCCCCGTGAGGGACCGGGGTGAGGGATCCGAGTGAGGGACCCCCCCCCCATGAAGGACTCGAGTGAGGGACCCCCATAAGGGACCGGAGTGAAGGATCTGAGTGCGAGTGAGGGATCTGAGTGAGGGATCGGGGTGAGGGATCCTTGAGAGGGACGTCCATGAGGGACCAGGCACGTCCTCCATGAGGGTCCAGGCATGTCCTTCCTGAGGGAGCTGCATGAGGGACTGGGCTTGTCACCCTTGAGAGACTGTCCCTATTACCCCTGAAGGGACAGGTCATGTCCTCCCTCGGGAACCGGTAACATCTGCCCTGAGGACCGAGCATGTCGTTCCTCCCCGAGGTGCCGGTCATGTCATCCCCGAGGGACGGGCTCTGTCATCCCTCAGGGACCAGTGGTGTCCCCCCTGAGGGATCAGATCCTGGTGTCCTCAGAAACAACTCTGGAGAACCAGCAGATCCACAAAACAACAACCATGGCCCCTCCTCGCAGTGCCTGTTGTGAGGAAAGGACAGTGACAACAGCCCCAGGCTAAAGACTGCACAGCTCAGCCCTCGTTAAAAATCACACTTCAAAGAGACACCCAGGGCAGTGGTGGGACACCAAAGGTTCTCCCCGTCGCACTGAAGCAGAGCTGATTCGGGGATGCTGCCCTGTGTGGTGTGTGGTTTGTAGCTCTGCTGTTTCTAAGGTGATTCAGGGATGCTGCCCTGTGTGGTTTGTGTCTCTGCTGTTCTAAGGCGATTCAGGGATGCTGCCCTGTGTGGTTTGTAGCTCTGCTGTTTCTAAGGTGATTCAGGGATGCTGCCCTGTGTGGTTTGTGTCTCTGCTGTTCTAAGGTGATTCAGGGATGCTGCCCTGTGTGGTTTGTGTCTCTGCTGTTCTAACAGCCCACAGCCAGGGGAGCACTGGCAGCACACACCTGGATGCCCACAGGTAACACCACACTCGGAATCATTATGTGGCTCAGGGAGCCCGAGGAGTGGATGAAGGAACAAGAGCAGAGCCCACAGCCCTCAGCGTTACCATACATGGCCAAAAGCAAAGCTCCTCGAGCTTCCTCATCCGTTTTGGCCAACGTTTGTGCCTTCATTTGCATGTGGTTTGGTGCTCAAGGGGGGGGGGTGATGTTTCAGGGGAGCGACACCCCTCTAATTCCACTTCTAATCCTTCAGAATTTGGAGAAATATTCTTGTGAGGAGCTGAGCTGAGAACCCTCCTCTTCCCCCACCAAGCTCTGACAGGACCATGAGCTATCTCCAGTAAGAGCTGGGTGTTAAAGCGCTCCAAAAACCTCACAGAGATACATTTGCCATGGTCTTGCCGGTGACTGTCACAGCTGATGGAAACATCAGTAGCTACAGATTAAACAAATGTTATCCAACATTTGTTAAACTTTGACACTAAGTTAAACCACTGATTCAATAAGCAGAAAAGCCTCGCCTACCTACTGAGCAACACCTTGGTAATAAAACCATACTCCCAGAGATTAGAGTGGCAACGCTGCATCCCTGCCCACAGCACCATGCAATTAATTAATAGCTTCCTTCTGACCGCCAGCCCAGCACACTGACACCACCCTCCTTCCTCAAACGATCGTGCTTAGGCGGAAAAAGAAGAAAACAAAAGCACTTTGGCAGCCTGGGAGCAGAGCTGCAGGTAACCCAGAGCCTGTGGGTTTGGGTTGTGATTCACATCTCCCACGTACGTACGTGACGTGCTGAAGGTCATGCTGAGTCAGTGATCGAGCTGAGAGCCCTGACTGCCCATCCCTGGTTTGGCAGAGGCCTCAAACCTGTGCATGTGGCTTCAAACTTTGTAAAAGTGGTTTTTAATGGTGTTCCAGGAGCTGCTTTAGGCTGGGCTGGGAAACAAGAGTGAGGACAGCAGCACCCAGCACCACCCAACAGCTCAGAAGAGGAACCAAATCAAGACTTTCGGCCTCAGCTAAAAAGAAAGTGACACACAGAGGACACGAAGTGAAATTTGTCCTGAGAAATCTGATCGAAGCCTAATCCTCTCAACAACTGCCACTGGAATGGGGGATCCTGCCAGGACAGACAGTCCTTGCTCGGCACAGCACTGGAAGTGTTGCTAAGGATGGACTGAGGAGGAAATGACACCTGTGGACATTTCGCAGAGCTTCCTAAAACACGTGGATGGAAATGTTCCAAAGATCACTCAGCCCCTAACCTGGATTAAGGAGCTGCTTGGATCTCAATTGTACCAGGTGGTGAAGAAATTACATGAATTTTGGGCTGAAGTCTCCAATAAACAGAAGGAACAGCTCAGGGTTTACGTGTGCTCTTTGGTTCTGCTATAACCACTAATCTTCCTCACTTCAGCTGAATGAAACCATCCTAACAAACAATTTAAATGATATCTGGAGTGCTGCAAGCCCAACAACTTGTCAAAATATGCCACAAATTCTAATTTTTCTAAAGGAAAATACCCTATTACCAAATATTGTGGCTCCAAGGAGCCACACAACAAGGTTTATCCCATTGCATCAGTACTGACACACCTGGTTATTACATTTTAGACTCCATTTGCCCAGGTTTAGGCATCCCACATATTTCCCCCTCAGCTACAGCACTGCAGGATTGCTGCAAAGTATCTCACAGCCTTTATAGGGAAACAGCACCGTGGCTACAGACTCCACCTCTGAAACTTATGTCAGCAGCTAAATTTAGCTTCCTGCAAAAATGCATCAATCCCATCCCTGCAATAGATCACCCTGGTTTGCTGCTGGGATGATCCTGATGTGTTTTATAAGTACCACATTTGGCAGGTTCTTCCTCACCAGGGTGGTGTTTGTAGTTAGAAAATGTAAGGGAACACCTGAAGCACCTTTTTTGGGGGGGAATTTCGATGCCTTTAGCTGATATTCTGCAATTTGGGGTCTCTGGGCAGCCCCAGATGGGCATCAAACCCAGGCAGCGGAAGCAGTAAAGTCATTTGTGGGATGAATTTATCCTGAATGTCTCAGTTTGCTGAAATCCTCATTGCTAAATATATTCTGAATGGAGGGAAATGGCTTAGAGAGGGTTTAGAGAGATCAGCACTTTAAAGTCCTGTTATTTTGCAGCTTAACTTGTAAGTCACGTGAAATACGCCAGATGGGACAGTTTGGACCTTGGATTTGCAGGTATCCAAGTTATACAGCTTTTCTAGGAGTTTTATGTCCCTAGCAGTCCATTTATTTCCTGAAGCCTTTTGATTTATTATTATATTTACTTTATTACAGTATTTATTTAACAGGAAGCTCTAGGTGCTGCCCTCTGAAATTTGAATATTTTTATATTTCTCTTTCACAGCTCCCATCATTTAGGGATCCCATTCCACCATTGGAAACTCAAGGCCAAACTCACCAACATGAGGAAGAGCTGCTCCTGCTGAAATCAGTAATATGATCTTACCTTTCACTAAATATTATTGGAATTTAGTGCTTTTTAATGCAGAGAAAGATTCCCTGGCCAGGGCAGGGGGTTGGAACGAGATGGTCTTTAAGGTCCCTTCCAACCCAACCCATTCTGGGATTCTCCGAAATCTGAACCATTTCCAGTGACAGACCCACCCCAGGCCATTTTGCCTGTGTGGAATTAGATTTACCCTGAGCATTAATCTACTTTTTCTGCCTCTTTTCCTTGGTGTCTGTGGGCTCAGAGCACGTTCCAGGGGCAGCTTTATGAAACCACTCTCAAAGCTGGGTTATCAGAGACATTTCAATGATCGTCAACTGTTGAGCAGCTGCCAAAATGAAACTGTTCTAAGAGCCACCACAAAACAGCTCCTGATAATGGCAAATCGATTCTGTCTCGAGGGTGGGATCTGCCCAGGGAAGTGTTTTCCAGCTCCTGCAAAGTGTTTGTCTGGAGAGGGAGGGAGAGCAAAATCCCTTTGGATTGGCCTTATTCAATCCTTGGCCAGAAAGGGGAGCTGTAGAATTAGGGAACGAAGATAAGGAGAACAAAATGTTCCAGCAGGTATAATAACAGGCAGGAAGGGAGAAGTGAATGAGAGTGAATCAGAGCTCATGGGCAAAGGTAGAGGAAAACCTGGGTTAGGAGTCAGCACCCCTGAGCTTTATTCCCAGCTCTGAGTGATATGGAACCATCACTGAGCTACTTCCAGACCCCAAAATCAGGGTCATATCCCAAACCCCTTCCCCAAAGGGTAATAAAATCCACTGCAATGAGTGAGGGCCTGCACTGACATCGTGTCCGTGCTGCTTGGAATGGCTGGAGGATGCTGGAGATGGATAAGGAATGAATGAACATTAGGCCAAGATGGGCATTAATAATTTATGCCATTGTTATTAATGATTTATAATAGATTTCATCAAGCACATCTATTACTTCATCTACCCACTCTCACACATTTTGTGCAGTAATATCGATGTCAAACACAACCTCCCAACTCAGCTGTAGGAGAAGCACCCCAAAGAGTGCTTTTGCAGCAAAAGGAAACCTCTAATTTCAAGCTAATCCATTTCTTCATCTATTTTTCTCCATCATTAGACAAGTTTGTGAAAACACATTTTCATTTCTTTCCTATTTTTTCAGTGAAGGGAGGTCAGTCCCAATACCTAATTAAAATGTTGGGCCACCCAAACAAAACCAAAATAATTACTTGCAACAGATGGGATTTCCTTTGTTACTGTCTCTGGGTGATTAACGAGCAGGAGAGAGACAAGAAAGCAGAACACAAAATGAAAAAAAAAAAAAAAAACCCCCAAAAAAACCCACACAAAAAAAAAAAAAAAAACCCCCAAAAAAACCCACACAAAAAAAAAAAAAAAAACCACCAAAAAACACCAACCAAAAAAAAAGAAAGAAAAAAGAAAGAAAAAGGTAAGCTGTATTTTATTTGCAACATGAAAATACTGAGATTGACATTTCCTAGCACCCTGAAATCCTGAATAGCAGCAAAAACTCAGGCAGGCAGGGAAGGAGCCGGGACTGGGTCCTGGGTGGGTTCCTGGGCACTGAGCACAGACCCTCATTATTCAACCACTTTGGAATCCTTTGTCATCTCCTTCTGTTTCTCTCCCTGCTGTCTAGGATCAAGTTGGACCAAAGGTGCTGGAAAAATCAGAAGTATAAGAAAGGAATCACCAAAGGCAAGTACAAGAGAGGTGTTCACATTCAAGATTTGGGAAAGGTTTCAAACAGCTTTTTAAAAACCCCAAGGGGCTCTCATAGGATAGAGCAAAGTGAGAAGCTGTTCCTACTCTTCTTCCAGCTTGGTGGAGCTGTCCCTGTCCATGGCAGGGGGTGGAACAAGATGAGCCTTGAGGTACCTCCCAACCCAAACAGCTCTGTGCTCCCATTTTTTTTTTTTTATGGCAACAATTTCACAGTTCAGCACTGAAACGTCTCACTGTTAATTTCCTGTTTCTCCTGGAGAACAAGGCGGTGTCAGGAGGGATTTACTGCTGCTGGTATTGCCCTGGGAACCAGCTGATCCCTTGTATCCCTTCTCAGCCCCCTCTTCTACCAGAGCACCCATTGCATCCACCTGCTCGTTCCTTTCCCGGGAAGGACTTGCTGATCAAACATCCCTGTGCCTGGTGTGGCTGATGGGAACACTCCAAATCAGCTGTGCCACCGACATCAGACAGTTCCCACCCAGGAGCACTGGGGATCCAAACAATCAGACAACACCAACCCCATCCCTGTGCTCAGAGCCTGGCTCAGACACCTTGCAGTGACAACCTATTTCTTTACATCACGAGAGTGACAACGTGTCCTCAGCTGCCAGCAGGGAGGACAGGACCTGTTTGTCCTCACTGCAGGGATTCTGTCAGCCCTGACACACAGACTGGGGACAGCCCTGCTCCGCCTCAGTGTCGCGACAGCAAACGACAGTAACGTGCCTGTGCTGTGGCATAATCTCACCTAGTTTTTTAGCAAACACACAACTCAGTTCAAAGCCACCATAGATTTCCTGTGCCTTAAAACACTTATTTTTCCCTTATAAGGAAATGTACAATTGCAGATTGTCACAGAACAGAAGATGTGAGTTAAGCAGCGTGGGTCGGGTGGCTCCGTGCAGGATCCACTCTCTCACACCAACACTCATTTCTGTCCTTCCCTATTTCTGCAGAACTGCTGTTTTACCAGGACTATTTCAACAAAGTTCACTTATCTGTACTTTTGCAGTGAAAGGCTTTCCAAGTTGATGTCATTCTCCTGAAAGGCTTATTCAGTGAAGTCACAGTGCAGCAGAAAAAGAACTTAAAGAAAATAATGCTTCTTTTTAATGCCACAGCTAAATAAAATACTGGTTCACCCAGTGCCTGGAGAGACAGAGACGCGTAATCCCACACGGCAGTGGGAAGGAGCATCCTATGGGCTCTGCTGCACTGTAGTTGTTGATAAAGCAGTATCTTGTATTTGTTCACATACAAGAGAGTCTGGCAAAGCAAATCTTTCTCCAAAACAGTTTCACTGCATAAAGTGCTTTGAACCAACACCTGATTTTCATCCTGCCTTGTTACAATATTCCGTGTGACCCGAGCACATCCCATCTGCCGCCTGGCTGTTCCAGGCAGGTATTTCCCAACCACCTCCGTGCCCCCACCGCCCCTCCAGCCCTGGCACAGCAACCTGCAGGACCCCTCTGGCAGAGCCAGGAGCCCTCACTCCTCACCTTTCCTGGGCGCCGGTGCCGCCGCTGTTGCCGCTGTCCCCTCGGACGCCTTGGGCTTCTCGAAGGTTTTCTTGGCATCTGCAACTTTCAGCACATTCTCATCCTCCTGACCTTTCCTCCCCTTCTGCTCCGGCTCCTCTGAGCCCCCTCCTCCCTCAGTCCTGCTCCCAGGGAGCTGCTCCGTGCCTGCTGCCCACTGCTCCCTGCCAGGCTTGGCCTCGTCTCCGCAGGGCTCCAGCAGCGCCTCCGTCAGCGCCACAGCCTTGCTCATGCTCAGGGCCAGGCTCTCCTTGCTGTGGGTCCTCACTGGAGGGGCCGGGGGGGTTCTTTTCTGGATGTAGGAGTCGAGTACCCCTGTGTCAGCCTCACCCCCAAGCTGCTCCCAGCTCTCCGGGAGCTGGCTGCTGCTCTGCCTCGAAAGCTTCCCAGTGTCCCTGGCCGCCAAGGGATAATTTGTGGCTGCAGGGACCATTCTTTCCAGGCTCTTTGCTACCTGCTTGTCTGGCTCGTGTTTCCTGGCTGGATCCTCCTCGCCAGCCTGGCCGTTCTGGCACAGGGTCGGGGTTCCCCCGGGCTGGGGGGTGAAGCTTCGTGCTGACCTGAGGCTCTCGGCTGCCTTGCTGTCCCTAGGGATGTAGGAAACAGATGCTGCTGCCTCCTGTTTGCTTTGCAGAATGTAATCCATGAGCTCGAAGCTGTCAGACCTGACGGGGACGGTGGGCTTGCTCCTCTCCGAGAGGCAGTTCAGGCTCAGTTTGTTCACTTGCCTGCTCTCCATGCTGCCCTCCGAGTCTGAACGGCTCATCTGCCTCCTCGGGTCCCCTTGGTAAGAGTTGAGCCTGTTCAGGCTCGGACTTGCTGCTTTCCCATCCCCTGCATAGTCCTCCTGAATCAGAAGCACCGTGTCCTCTGTCTCTTCCCATTCCTCCTCAGGTTCTGCTTCTGCCTCCTGGATGAGGCGCCGGTACTCACTCTCATCCAGCCTGTAGACCACTGGTCTCACTGTCCTGCCCGTGCCCCTGGTGCCCACCTCCATCTCGTACACCTTCGGAGGGGCTTCTCCCTCCTCCCCTCTCCTGCACTCCTTGGGTGTGGGATGTTCTTCCAGGCACGGGTCCCCTGCCAGTCCCCGCTGCCCTCTCTGCCCGTTGCTGCTCATCTCTGACCTCCTGGCAGGGGCCCTGGTGTCGCTCCGGGGGTCAGGGGGGTCCCCCTTCTCCAGACTGCGCCCCAGGCCCTCCTGGCAGAGCTGCCGCCGGGTACGGTCCTCGTGTGTTCCTGCAGAGCCTCCTCGGGAAGCGGCGCAGTCTCTCCCCCTCTTCTTACTTGTGTCATCCTGTAAATATCCACAGTACTGCCAGGTGGAGGCTTCCATGGCTGGCAGCTCCGTCACCGTAATTCCTGCTTCCAAATGCTTTGAGAGTGGCCAGCCAAGATTTCTTCCCACCTTGGGTCTCGTCAGGCTCTCGGCACCGCCTTCCCTTCGCTCCGTTAGGGCAGGGACGGCGGTACTTGGAAGCGTCGGAGCCTGGGTCATGTGAACCAGCGTTCCTTGGCCTCATGGCAGGAGGGGAACATCCCGCTGGCACGACGGGGCACGACAGCACGAGCCACAGCTGATGCTACACTGGTCCCTAATCAAATACATCCCACCTGGATGACTGGAAAAGCACCCCCAGCTGCTAACTCTCTGCTCCATGGCACTTCACAGCCAGGACTTGTTTCCCATCTGCATCCTTCTCCAGGGATTCTCCTCCCTTCCCCAACCCGCTGCAGCAGCGGCTCCCCACGGTCCCGTGCAGCAGCCCTGGCTTCCCTTCGATCCCGCTGCTTCCAGAGGGATTTGCTGCCAGGTCTTCTGCTGCGGCTCGTCTGGGCAGGATCAGCTCCGGCAGCTCCCCCGAGGGTTTCACGGAGGGCTTGGAACCCGCACCCGTGCCCCTGGCACCGCTTCCCGCCCCGCTCCGAGCGGCTCCCCAGCGCTCCTTCCTTGGAAGCGGCGCTGCCCTGGGCTGAGTCCCAGTGCCTGGGGGAGATGCTGCCCGCACCGACCGCTCGGGGCAAGGACGGGCCGGCTGGAGCCATCCCGGGAATTGCGAGGGGAATTGCTGCGGCAGAAAGAGGCTACCCGAGATAAACAGGAGCCCGACAGCAGCCCCAGACACAACTTTCTCTCTGGAGAGTCCAAAACAGAACTTATCAAAATTTCCTATTAACGCACTGGGCATTTCTCTAAATAACTCTCCGAGCGGAACGTTCGTCCCTTTGGATAACGCTCCGGAAGGCGCCGGAGCCGCGGAGCTGGAGGGCTCTAATCCGTTTGTACACAGCCGGGATGCCTGGCATTGCAGCGAGCCGCGGCTCCCGGCCCGGCCACTGCCCCAGAGCTTTGCCTTTTATGGTTCCGCGAGCCGGGCAGCATCCCGAGGAGGGATGCAGGAAAACACCTACACGGCCCCGCAGAGGCACCTCCGCAGCGCCGGGGCTGACTTACCCCGCTGTCACCCCCGGAGTTGGCAAACAGCCCTCGGGACCTGCCCGCTGGCCAAAGGCATCCCCTGACATTCCACGGAGCTGGAAAATCCTACCGGCACCTCATCCAGATCCCCCGGGACCCCGGCAGCCCTGTGAGCACTCCCACCGGCAGCGGGGGTGACACCTGGCCCACGGTCACGATGCCACCACCTCACCCTGTCCCGGTACCCGGCTCAGGAGTCAGTCCAGCTGCTGCCAGGGGGAAGGAGGGAGGAATGACAGTTATCACAGCCCTTATCAGCCCGGAGCCAGCCAGGGCCCTCGTGGGGACACTTCTGTATCAAGGCACGTTGCAGAGCTGCTCTGCGTGAGACAAACCCCCATTTGTTCCCACTGAAAGTCTCAAATCCCTGCCCAGGCTGTAAAACACAACCAATTGCCAGCGGGACCAGGGCCGGGCTCCCAGTGCTCCAGCAGTGGGGGGACCTGGCAGCACCAGTCCTGGCAGGCAGAGGAATGCTGAGCAAGATGTGCTGACAGGTGTGTGAGTGAGGGATTCCAGAGCCAAGGCACCTCCCCGTGGGATGAACTCATTTGATGTTGGCACCACGACCTGATCAATAATTCAGGTGTTTCCCTTTGAGTCCTCGGTCCCCCACAGCAAAGCCAAATTCATTCTGGGCTTCTCACAAGCCTTCATGATTTGGGGGATGTTAGTGGGTTTGGCTTGTCTTGTGTGGGGGTCACAGAGCCAGGGTTGGTGTGGAAGGGGCAGGACCCCTGGCTCTGCCCCGGAGGTTCCAGTGAAGTGCCCGGAGCTGTGACACGGCACCGACAGTTCTGCTCCCGAGCCCTCTGCATAAAAGGCAATGGCAGCCGCTGCAGCGTCGCCGCTGCCCCATCCTTCAAACTGAGAGGGGAAGGGACTTGGGGAATGTGCACCGAGGCTGGAGCTCTCCCAGCCGGCAGCGCAGCCCCGGCTCCTCTGCCCTCGGCAGCTTCTGCTGAGGGAAACGGTGACAGTCCCACCTTTGCAGCTGATCCAGCCACGGCCCAGCAGGAAGGGGCAGGGAGGATCTGCCCTGGGGCTGCTGCAGAACCCCTGCCGGTGTGGAAGGGCAGCAGCGGCCCTTGGAGTCCTTGGTTTTCACTGTGTGCTACAACTCGCCTCGCTCACCTGCCAAACCTCATCTTTTTGCCAAAAACATTATTAAAGTATCTTCTCACTGTCCCTGCAGTCACCCAAACCCACCTGGAACTGGGTAACACTGCCAGGGAACCGACCTCTTCCCATCAGAGGATCCTTGAGGAGAAACCAGTCAGCTCCTTCCTGATACCACTCGGTACCACCTGCAGCCCCTCCGGGCAGGAAGAAGTTGCACATTCCCACCACCCCAGTTCCCAACCAGGAGGGCTCCCAGTGCCAGGCTGCCCCTGCCCCGGCCTGCCCAGGGAGCTCCACACTCAGCCACCTCCTCTCACCAGCAGGGTTATAAATAAACCCTCCATGGTCGTGGTGGCTGGAGAGAAGTTGTGTTGCTCCAGATGTTGCCTGGTTTTGCCATAGCAACATCACAACAGGATGTAACACTCGGCCGGAACGAACCGCTCCGAAAAGAACCAACTTTCAATCAAAACAGGAACAAGAGAAGTCTCAGGGACTCGGTGGCAGCCCTGGCACCCTCTGGCCATCCTGCACTCCTGGCTCAGAGTGCCCCTCACACAACCTCCACACCCACCTTCGGGAGCTGGCAATGGCTCCATGGGGAGGCTCCATCCTCGGGAAGCTGAGCTGAGCAGGGAGCAACACCTGATCCAGCCAAGGGATATGTGAGTTAAATGAGCCAACAGCAACCACTGACCCCCAAACAGCATTGGCTGAGGGACAGGCTCTGCCCCAGGACCTCAGACACACCAGTGGGACACTGTTGTCTCCCCATCCAGAGCTCCAGGGTTCCCAGCTCAGCAGGAGCTTCCCAGCATTGCTGTGTCTCAGTGCTGGAGAGAGAAAACCTTGGGGTGTACAAGCAAGACACACACACAGAGTTAACCCCAGGGTGTAGGAGCAGGACACACACACAGCCCCACTCTTCTCCTTTCCCTGCCACCATGTCAGCATGTCTGGGCAAATCCAGGAAGGCTCTGACCCCCAGCCAAGTGCTCTGTGCTGGGGTCCCTGGCCCTCTGCCCATGCTGTGGCAGAGCAGCTCCCACACCTGGAGATCCACCTCTCCACCAGGGACACACTCAGGTGAAGGAGACCCAAACCCTACACCCACCCCTGGGTGCCCAGGGCTGGCCCCCACAGTCTGCAGGTGATTTTCCCAGCTGGGACCTGCTGTGTCCCTGTGAAACCTGCCAGCAACCTGCCAGGAACACTCCATGGCTCCAAGGAAGGTGTTCCCAGCCCCTCTCACACGGTGTTACTGCTCCCCCATCACACCGGGGTCAATCCCAGCCCCTGCAGAGGTTGTGGTGGGACCTCAGCCACTGAACTTGCCCCACGCCCCTGTGCCCGGAGCTCCAGGTGTGGGAGGAGTTGGCAAACTGGCATCGGGAAGTGCCCACCTCCAAAAAAAGCTGCAAAACTCATTGGATAAGGAAAACAAAACAACTTTATTTCTTTTTCCTCACAAGAAGCACATAAAATATTCAGGACATTTTTACAAACGAAAGTAAAAAAAAAAAGTGCATGATGCATCATTCCCTCCCGCAGACGTACAGTACAAAAATCCCACCGATTCCAATACAAACCCGGGATTCAGAAATACCGTGGACTTAAAGGAACCTCGTTATCACGGAGCACAGCAATGCACAGAACAGCTCCACGTTACTCAACCCCTCCCCACGGGCTGACCAGGACAGGCCTCTGGTGGGACATGGCCCCAGCGGCACAGGGAGGACTCCCAGGAGGTCGGGCAGTGCCACCACATGGACCAACAGCACCTGCGCTGGGAATACGGTGCCGGTTCCTGCATTTCGGGATTCCCGGCAGGACGGGACTGGTTTGAATCCGCCGAGCAAAGCGCGCCCGGCGATGGGATGTGTCCCCGCACACCCCACCCACGTTCCGGCAGCAATGCATAGATAAATGGGATAACGGGGGGAAAAACAGGGACACCGGGAGCAGCCACCGGCACCTCAGCTGGCACGGAGCCCTTTGGTTCTGCCACAGCCAGAGCAGCGGGAAGCGGCAGCGGGTGAGCAGCGCCGAGCTCGGCAGGGACGGGAGGGCGGGATGCGCGAGGGGGAACGCTCTCACTGCCAACCAGAAACACCAAAAGCACCAAAAACTCCCCAAAGAACAGCAAACAGCAGAGTTGAACAGCTCAGCAGGTACACAGTGTTTGTAAACTATGAGTAAGGCACTCTGTTGTAAGGACACGTGGGGAGGACGAGCACATGGACCTTCTCATGCAACAAACCCAACGGGACCGCCGCACAGGGCGCAGGTTTGGCTACGAACGCCTGGGAATGGCACAGCAGAGATTCCAGGCCGGCCCCACCAAACCGAGCCTCTCTCCCGGTGACCCCGGCAGGGAGCTGTGGGGCTGACCCAGCCAGAGCCGAGGGAAGGCAGCGGGGCCGAGCTGCGCCCCGGGGCGGGGGCCGGGGGTGGACGCGGCAGAACTCGGCAGGCACTGGGAAAGAGGAAGGAAATCACGTGCGCGCTCGCAACAGTCAAGGGAACTCTCTGAACTGACTCCAACCCGACCCGGCACCTCCTCCCTCGGCCGGCGGTGTGGGGAAAGGTACCGGGGCACGCAGGGGGAAACACCACCCCCCTCACCCTGCTGGGGTCACACCGAGAGATCCCTGGGCAGGAGCTGCTCTGAGCCCCTTGGCACCCAACAGCCTCGCGGCCTCCTGCCCTGCCCAAAGCAAAGTCTGGCAGTAAAGGGGAGCAAAGCCGACAGAAGCCCAGGAAATCTGGCAGTGACCCGGCCGTGCCGCGTTCCCGGCTCATTAACGGGGTTTCATCCTGCCCTGGACTCGACCCGGTGCCTTCTCAGCCTGACCAACCAGAGGCTCCTGCTCAGCATTTCCCTCCTGGAGCAGCTCGGGCTCCACACCAGCTTTGGGGTGAAACAAACGCAAATCAAACTCAGACTCTCCCAGCTGTGGTGTTTCTTGAATGACTGCCCATCCCTACAAGTCCTCACACCACAGAAACATGTGGGGTCTTATGGTGAAGGGAAAAAAGGGAACTCTGGGCACTGAGGACAGGAAACCCCAAGGTTCCCTTCCTCGAGACACTGGATTTTGGACTAACTAGTTCAAACCAGTTGCAGCAGTCCCACTCTACCCCACCTCGAAGAGGGAGTTTTAAAAAAGCCTTTCCATGGAAACTTTAAAACATGGGAGTGCTCACACTCACAGCTGGTTGAACAAATCCATCACTGAGCTCCCAGATCTATTTTGACCCCCAAACATGCTTCAAAATATCACCTGAAGGCACGAGCAGCCAACGTGGCTCCAGGTGGGATTCAGGGAGCACTGAGTCTTGGAGAGTGTTCCCTGCACACTTCCCAAGCTCATCCCCTCGGATTCAGCCAGGACTGGCACAGAATAGCTCTTGACCAGGTTGGCCGTCCAAAACATTCCAAGAAAATGTGGAATAGAGGCACAGCTGCAATCCAAGGAGCAGCCCCAGCAGGAGGGGGAGCACACAGTGACACCAGACCTGGTGGGTCAGCGAGGAGCACAGGCAGTCCCAGCTGGCCCCGTTTCTTCCTGGAGATCTCACCTCCAACATCCCCCTCCCTGAGGTGTGCCCGTATTTCTGTCCATCTGCTCCCCCTGGGCAGGATTTATGGGGCTTTCACAGCCCTGCGAGGGCTGCGACACGTCCAGCCGGGCTCCTCATGCCAGGGCCACCCAGGCTCCTGACACCCGGCATAAATAACAGCCTGGACTCCAGCAGCAGCTCCCCAGGCTGCTGGGAAACCCGGGACACAGGGACTGTTCCACCAAACCAACAGCAACAACCAAAAAGACACACGGTCACCTCCAGCAGAGCTGGCCCTTGGCCACCTCACGTCACCCACGGCCCGGTGACAGAGGGACCCCGACACAGGAGCCACAACACTGACACAGCATCACACCACAGGGGCCACGGGCACTCACGGCTCTGTCAGCACTGGGACACCACAGACCACAAGGACAGCAAAAACACCCCAAGAACACGACGCCGGGAGGGTCACACCGGTCACAGCGTCCCAAGGACACAGCCCCTTCACCTCCCGGGGAGCCTCCATGTCCACACTCCTACAGGCCTTCACAGCCAACACCAAGGGAATTCCTTCAAACAACAGCAAGAGTTCTGGGAAAAGCCTTTTGGATAAAAAACTCCAACAACATAGCAGGACAAAAAGCCAGCGGGAACAGAGGTAGTGTGCGTGTCACCATCTTAAGGATTTCCCACAAGTGCCCTGTTTAGAGACTTGTGTTTGCTCTGTAAAAAAAAGTCATGAATAATTGTTTGGAGTCTTTGAGACAGAACATTTCAGCATTTTAGATAGAGATACAAATATCTATCCATAACCACACACAAATCCACATTATTACACTTGGCAAACAGTACTAGGAAGAGCATCCTGCAGGACAACAGGCAAGTCACACACCAAGCCCTCCTCTAAGTCATGCAACACATTTTATTTCCCTTGTGCCCTTCACGTGACCCATCGAGGTCCTTTTGCCCCCTCTCAGAGCACAAGGAGGGGATGAAGAGGCGGCGTTGGATGAACTGCTGCAAGTCAGATGACAAAACTGCATCGGTGCAATGAATAAATGCTGCAAGCCCCCCAAAATCCAGCCCCCTTCTCCCCTCCACCAAAGGCATCAACTTTTGCCCATCCAAAGCACATTCTTCAAGTTTCCCCCCGCCAGCTTCGCCCCCGGTTTGGAGGAGCCGTCCGTGCTCCTGGGGGCAGGTGGTGGCTCATAGAACACGGAGCACTCGCTGGAAACGGCCTCCTTGGAGTCTGTCACGGTGGACACGTCCACGTCGCTCGACAGGTCCTCGGAGGACAGGTTAAGACAGCCCAGCTTGGCGAGGGAGTTGGACCTTTTGAGGGGCGAGGACACGGTGAGGCCGGCGAGGCGCAGGCGCGTCTCGATCTCCTGCGTGCGCTGCTTCACCAGCCCGGGCTTGCCCCGCACGCTGTGGATGCTGTCGCTGCTGGAGCTGCGCGTCAGGTTGGAGCTGCGCGACGAGCACGGCGTGTAGCAGATGGTCTTCAGGAAGTCCTTGGTGAAGCTGCTCGTGTGCTCCAGGCGGCACACGGACGGCGTGGAGGTTTTCTGGGAGGTGCCCTCGGGCACGCGCTTCACCTCCAGCCTCTCCGCGTTCCCCGTGTCCCCGAGGACCGGTGTCAGCAGGGGCACGAGGCCCAAGGGGGACATCATGTCCTCGCTCTCCTCCACGATGCTGGAGTCCACCCTGTCCCGGAGCAGCGCCGAGGCGTCCGAGGGCAGGCTCTTGAGCCGCTCCAGCTCCTTGGTGTGCTTCCTGACCAACCCCGCCTTCTGCAGCTGGATCAGCGACTCCTGATGCTGCATCAAGTAGCTGTTGGCGCTTGGCTTCTCCAACTCTTTGCTGAACAACTGGTATTTCAGGTCCTTGGTAGGTCTGGGGTCCTTTCTGGCCAGACACTCCTCTCTCACCACGTCAGCATGAAGGAGGCTCCTGTCACAGTGTGAGTTTCTCCTGGGCAGCAGAGTTTTTTCCGGGGTTTTTGGTGCATCTCTTCCTCTCTCCAGAAGGCTGCAGTGCTGATCAAAGGACCTGCACGTGCCACCCTCCAAAGGCCCGGTCCCTGGGGCCAGAGGGGCCTCGCTGTGTTTAGTTCTGCTTGGCTCCTCTGGGTGTGCCCTGGAGGGCAGGTGTTCCAGCAGGTGGGAGTGGAGGTGGGACAGGAGGGCTGGCTGGGTGCAGATGGTGGCGCTGCGCCGGGCAGGGTTCAGCTTCTCACACTGCTCCCCGAAGGGGTCCGGGGACAGCCCCGCAGAGGAATACATGCACTCAGTGCACGACTGGTAGGGAGGCTTCACCTTGCTCAGGATCCCAAACACAGCGTCGTGCTGGGGAAAGAAAACAGGCACAGATCAGCGGGCACAGAACTGGCCCCAGCAACAAGCACAAGGTGTATTTACAGCCAAGCAGCCCTGAAACAACACAGATTTCCACCTCAGGCCCTGCAGCAGGAGCTAAAGCCACGTGCTTTCCCAGCAGACAGTGTCTCCAAGGAATACCTACCGTGCCAACCGAGGGTCATGCAAGCGAGCTGCCCAAAGCACTTTACAGGGCACTCACGTGTGCACTCCTGGCATCTAAATCCACAGCTCGGGCAAGCAAAGCCCTGGTCAGAAGCACTTCGAAAGGGAAGCAGCTCATCATGGAATGAAAGGCTTTATCCAAGTCAAATGAAACTGGGCTATGAGGATGAGAAGAGCAGTTTCACTTGCAGCAGAGTCAGCCATGCCAACCACCTCCATCTCACCTCCATACGCACCTCAAAATCCTCTGGGCAACTCCTTTTGCTGTTGTTGTTATTCAAGTTCTCCCTATTGAGCCTGCTCTCCTCCTTGTGCACGGACAAGCGCCGCTTCCACTTCTCCACGGGATTCTCCTCCCTCACACCGTCCTCCCCTGGCTCCCCGAGGCCCATCCTTCCCCTCCGGGGGCTGAAGTCCATTTTCCTCTTGGCCTCCCTCTCGCAGCAGCTGCCCAGCTGTGCCGGCGGCTCCGCCCTCTCCGGGGCCTTTCCCACCTCCGGCCGCCTCCCGTGCGGCGCTGCCGAGGGCGGCCGGCCCCGCAGCGCGTCCCGCTCCAGCTGCTCCACGTGGAAAAAGCCCTCCGTGTCCCCGGGAACCTTGTTCTCCAGCAGGGTGTCCGAGAGGCGCCGGAAGCAGTAGTCGAAGGCCACGGGCCGGTCGCTGCCGCCGCGGTTGTCCAGGTACCCGGCCTGGGAGGGCATGTCCAGGTCAGCCAGGCGGTTCTCCAGGTCCATGTCCAAGTTCTCCAGCAGGAAGTGTCCCGAGCCCGCGGTGCCGTCGCTGTGCTGGGGCAGGTTGCTCTCTGCCTGCTGCTTCCACAGCTTGTTGTGCCGCTGCTTGCTGGGGAGAGGACAAGGACATGAGTGGCTGCCTTGGAACTGCAGGAAGTGCCAGGAGCTTCACTCCCTCTCCACAGCCCAGAACTGAAGGGCTGGGTCCAGACCTAAGGTCTCAGGTGGACAAAGCATCTTCATGATCAGGATTTGTAACCCCCTGCCCACTCCAGAGCAGGCTCAAAGCAGTGCCCTGCAAACAGCTGTGATGGGAACAGCCTTTGGGAGACCCCTCAGGGCACAGAAACCCCATCAGAGTAAATCACCCCGAACTGACCCCTCTGCCTGTGCCGTTGCACAGCTCCTGCTGGTCTACAGGGACAGATCTCCCTCATCTTCCCGTGTTAGACAAACACTATAGCCCTTCACTGACAGGGCCCTGGGACTGACACAGAACCTCTGACGTGGCCAAGCTCAGTTCTGCCTCATAAAGCAGGAACAATGTGCTGAGCAGCACTGGCTGCTGAGAAACACGAACGTGCCTCCTGCACAGAGAAACCCTCATTGCATTACAGAGAGCTGCTCTGCCAGCTAATTCCCATCCAGGACACCTGCCACAGGAAAGGCTTGGGCACAGCATGACTGTCCGTGGTAGTTTGTCTGTAGGCCTTCCTTAGAAACTGGGGACATAACTAAGGAAGTATTCGATATCATTCCCTTATGGAATCAGGTGTATAAAGATAAGAGGGAGTTTCCTTTTTTCTCTCTATCCTCTCCTCTCCCTTGTTGGGCGAGCACAGACATGGCAGCATTCGGTGTTTAGGCTTGGCTTATTTACATGAGCTCAGGCCTGGCTGAGAGCTGTTTTCTCTTTGTCAACAGAGGAGGGAAGGCACTCACTTGTCCTAAGGGGAGTTGGTGAGATCTTACTGTGTTAATTGTTCTACTGAATTAATTCCTGGGATTTGATTGTGTGGGATTGTTTTGTTTTTACCCTTTTTGGTCCTCTTCCCCTTCCCCTTTTCCCTTTTCGGGGGAGTGTTTGCGATTGTTTGGAATCCTTCTATTATATGTACATAGTATTAAGCTGTATATATATGAAATTGCTATAAATATATACATATTTCTTCACTAATTCCTTCTTTTGCTATTTTTTTTTCCTTTGTTGGGAGTGGGGGGGTTGTAAGGGCTGAGCAGCTCACAGCTGTGTTCGGTGGGGAGCCGAGCAGAACCCAACACACTATCCCAGGATTCCATCCCGCCCTTCCAAAGGAACCCTCCAGGCCGCAGCCCTCACACACTCTGCCCGTGTCCGTGGGCACAGCAGTGCCGGATCAGTACTTTGTGGTGTCACCCACAGCCAGCTCCCTCCCTTGCCCTGCCCGTGGGCTGACCTGGCATCCAGGATGCCCTCGTACTCCAAGAGCTGCCGCATGAAGCCGGCGTTGGGCCGCGCGATGCTGCGCCGCTGCTTCACGTAGTTGTAGGCTTTCTCCAGGGACCAGCCGAACTCCTTCATGGCGTAGGCGATCACCGTGGACGCCGAGCGGCTCACGCCCATCTTGCAGTGCACCAGGCACTTGGAGTGGTTCTTCCTGCAGAGGGACAAAGGGAACGTCACTGGCCTCTCCCCGGGGATGGGTCTGCCACGCCTTCACACGGAGCAGGGACTGTGCTTGCTGCCCCTGCCCGCCCTCCAGGAGGCTCTGCAGGTGAGGAACGCTTTGGGTCATGTGGGCCATGGGAGGAACTCTCTCCAGAAAAGCTGGGAGGTAGAGAAGGGCAGCCTCGTTCATTTCAGAGAGCAGCAGATGCCTCCTGCCTGCCTGAGTGGTTGGATGCAGGGATTGGTGGGAACAGTGGAGTGTAAGGGCCCAGCAGTGTTTGATGGGCGCTGTCACCACCCATTGCAGGGACAGCTGGGGCAGGTCACACACAGACATGTGCTAGAGCAGCTCCAGAACTTCTGCAGAGGAGGAAATGTCCTTGCTTCCTTTGGGAAGCCAAGCAAAGTAATAATAAAAATGACAGGCAAGGAACAGGTTAAGTCCAGGAAGAGACAAGGCTCAGGGAAGTTCCAGGGACACAGAACTCGTGGCACAAGCAGCGATGCCAGGCCCTGCTGCTCCTTTGGGGGCGGGTGGGACGAGACCCACGGCTCAGGTGTGTTCCCACCCCCGGCCACGGCCCCAGCCCACGCACTTGGCCTTGTTGATGAAGTGGTAGGCCTCGTTCCAGTGTGCCAGCAGGTCGGTGGTCTCCTCGTCGTACACGCGGATGTTGTGGTACGCGAACAGCCCCGGGAAGAAGTTGTCGATCTCGCGGGTGACATTCAGGATGTAGTCGATGCTGGGAGGGGGGAACAGGAGGCACACAGTGAGCTGCCGTGGCCATGACAGGGGAACGGGGCCACACTATGAATTCATCCAATCTGACCCAACCCCAGCTCCGAGGTTTTATCCACAGCCCTAATTCCAACCCCGGGACACCCGGTGACACAGGTTCACCAGCCCCTCCCCACCAGCAGCACTTGAAGCATCCAGACACCCTGGGCCCAGGAGGGACAAGTCCTGATGGACCTCATGACTGCCAAGCTTTGTTATTTTCAACTCTGTGTGTTAAGCAAGGTTGTTGGTGGTAAGCCACCACTAAGGATGAGCCCCAAGTCACCCCTAAAGCCTACAAAGTTCCTCTTGGGGTTCTGGGGGGTATTCAGAGCTGGGGGATGTGGGGGCTGGTGCCTGGGAGGGGCCATACTCACCCTGAGCCCTGCAGCTCCTCGAGGTTGGAGGCATTCCACTCAGAGCCCTGCAACAGATACAGACACACATGTCCAGGGAGCCCCAAAGCAGCCCTTTCCCCTCAGGGTCTGCAATACCCAGCCATCCCCCTGAGCTGCTGCCTGAAATGTTGGAAAAGGGCTCTGAGACAGGAATGTGGCATCAAGGGATGTCCTGTCCCAAGCAGGGACATGTTGGAGGAAGGATCAAGAGAACAACTAACTCAACTACAGAGTCAGTTCTAGGCCATTGTGTGACAGAGATCATCCCAAATCACTGTCCCTGGCCACTCTGGATTTTTAAACACAGGGATAAACAGCTGAGGGAAAGACAGTGATTATACCTGTGACCCCAGTCATGCCAGGGGAAGTGAGGCAAATCCTGAAAGCCCTGGGGGTGGTTACACCTCCGATCCCCCCCAGAGCTTCACAACAAAAAGCTTGAAACTGCTTAAGAAGCAGTTTTTGCCCTCAAACACGAGCCCTTCCTCCGACTCTCCCCGGAAAACAACACACAGCAGACCCAGTGGGCACGACCGTGCTCATCTCCGGGAAGTCTTTGTTCCACAGCAGGGCCTGGTCTTGCCTGGAGTACCATCTAGTGGCAAACGGGGAGACACAGCACTGCACAGCTCTGCTGGAGCTCGACACTTACCAGGTATAAATGGTCAAAAATCAGAGATGGTTTGTCCATCTGACCCAGGATTAGCAGCATTTCGTTGTCTATAAATTCCTTGAATTCTTTCAAGTTGCAGTTCATGTGTTTCTCCAGCTCATTGCGGATCTGCAGAGCACAGAGCAGAGGATGGCACTGGGATTGTGGTGTCCAACAGAAACACTGTTGGCACTGCCCTGTCAGACACCTCTGGCCTTCAGTAAAAACAGCAGCAGGGATCCTTTTGGAGATAAGGAATGTCCCCATGTGGGGATCTCAAGGATCGCAGAATGGTTTGGGTTGGGAGAGACCTCAAAGCCCATCCAGTCCCAACCCCTGCCATGGGCAGGGACACCTTCCACCAGCCCAGGCTGCTCCAACCCCAGTCCAACCCGGTCTTGGACACTCCCAGGGATGGGGCAGCCACAGCTTCTCTGGGCACCCTGTGCCAGGGCCTGCCCACCCTCACAGGGGGGAATTCCTTCCCAATATCCCACCCAGTCCTGCCCCCTGGTAGGTTAAAACCACTACCCCTTGTCCTGACATCCTAAGACTCCAAACTGAAGAGCCGTAAAAAAAAGTTTCAGATCATATCAGAGAACAAAAAAGTGTATTTTGGGGTACCTGCTCCTTAAAAATAATAAACTGAGAGATAAAAACGAGACCTTGGGAAGCAGTGAGCAAAAAACACTTGAGATCCCTTGGAAGCAAAGAGAGAAAATGGGCCCTAACAACCTCTCCCTGTCCTCAGCTTCTGGCAGGGGCAACACGAACCTGCAGAGCTTTGTCTGACCCACCACAGAAAATGGTTGCATCAGAACCAAAGCACCTTGTGTGCACAGGAGTGAGGAGCATGTGCACAGACAAATGAGCTCTCAGCTTCCTCCTACCACTGCATGTTAATAACCTCCCTCAAAACACAAAACCTCAACCCTAAGAGACCTGTTTCCACTCTGAGTGTCTGCACTGCGGGTGGATGTATTTCACCAGCCTGTGGGATGGATCCAAACTAACTTCAGCTTTGACTTGGGATTTTCCATCTGTAAACTCACCACCCAAATGCTGTCTGCAAGGTCCTCTGACATTTGTTCAGGAAAAAAAAGGAAATAAAACCTTAAAACTTGACTTGAAAGTCACATGCTTGTTACTAAAGCCCTGAGGAACACACTCTGGTGCTGGCATTACCCTGAGTTCTCAGGAGAGAGGTGCAGGAAAGCCAGAGCAGAGCCTCTGTGGAACAGCTGGAATGCACATTCCAAAGCCAGTGACACCCACGGACACGGTACCTCCTCAGCACCCTCTGGAAAGGGAGTCTGGCACCAAGAGTAAGAATTTTCCCATTTACCTCCTTGGAAGTCACATTTTCCAGGTCTTTGCTCGTCATGATGCTGCGGAGTTTGGCCTTGATGAGCCGTTCCGTTCGCTCCCTTTCTGTGGGCCTGGAAAGGAACAGGATCGGGAGGGGAAGCCCCAGGGTGGCAGCAAACACACAGCGCTGCCTGCACAGCACGGGGGGAAAGACCTGTGCAAAAACCCCTTTGCAGCCTCCCATGGAAAGCAAATGACAGAGGTGAGGGAGAAGAGGGTGAGGGGGATTTCCCTGGTGAGCCAAGACTTTCCCAGCCAAACCCAGCACTGACTTGTCAACAAAGAGGGCGGGCGAGTCGGGACGGGGGGACTCCAGGTCCTGCATGGCGTTCCACTCGTTGATGCAGCTCTGCTCAGAGCTGATGCAGCTCTCGTAGTAGGTGGCCCAGACCAAGGCCAGCCCTCCTGGAAAGTAGTTGTACCTCCTGGCAACCTCACAGGCTTTGTGGAGGATCTGTAAAGCAGACCTGCAGGTTGGGAGAAGAAATTGGTGCAGCTGTGAGCAGCAGGAACATGCAGAGCAGCATCTGAGAGATTCTCACAGAGAAAAAATGAGTTTCAGCATTATTTGCTGCAGTTTGCTCTTTGAGAGCAGCAGATTTATGGAGCTCAGAGAGGGCACGAATTGCACCTTGGAGGCTCCTCACAGCAGGGTTAAAGCAGAGGCTGAAATCTTCTCCTGATTAACAGGGAATCAGGAGGCACAAGTCCCTCTGGGGTCTAATCATCATCCAATTTGTACAGCCAAAGGAAAAGAAAGAACAGGGACAATTTTCAAACCACCTCCAGCAAGGAGCTGATGCATATTTACCAGCATTCCTGGCCCCTGACAGGCTCCAGGGACCAGGTCCAGATTGGGTCATTTGTTTTTGCACATTCTAGCATTACTTTTTCCTTCCTTCCCTCCTCAATTCGTTCTTTCCTTAAAGCTCCAAAGCTGTTGTACTGAATGTATCAACCCCCTCCAAGGCTGCCAACAGGAGAGGCCAAGTGCAAAAAAAAGCAACAGGAGCTTTACTTGTTTCTGTATCAAACCATGCCCAGCATGACATCCTTCTCCACCTCCTGTCCCTGTCAGATGCTGCAGGGACAGAGATCTCTCCAGGCTCCAAGAGGAGCCAGCACACTGCCCAGGCCCAGGGAGATGCAGTTCCATGCAGGGCTGGGCAGCAGCCTCTCCAGGGAGGAATGTGCTGGCACAGCCACTGCTGACTCAGCCACCTCTGCTTCAGGGCTTTGGAATCCCTGCCCAGGGGAGGGGTGACAGGAGCTGAAAGGGGAACAGGCCCCCGGGGAGGCAGGAACCCCAGGAATGAGGCAGGACACAGGGAATGCCACAGTCTGGCAGGGGGTCCTGAGCCTCCTCCACCAGCCAGGGAGAGAAACATGCAGAGGGAGGAGATTCTGGCTTTGCAGCTCGATGGCTTCACGTTATCTTTCATATTTATCCATCTCCCTGGTGCCACTTCCCTCTCACTGAAGGGCACAGAGCTGCTCTGAACTGGAGCAGCAGGTGCTGCTTTATCAGGGTTGGCACAGTTCCTTTGTGGCCCTGCTGGCACAGGGAAGCAGATCTCTGCTGCCCTCCCTCAACACCGACCAGGGAGAGCTGGGACTGCAGACAGAAGGGACAGTGCCCCCAGCACACGTACCACATGGCCTGCACCGACACGGGCTTGAAGATGTGCATCCTCCCAGCAGTGCTGACGCTGAACCCGCTGCAGGGAGAGGGGACACGGGTCACCCACTGCTGCCCCCCACACCCCCCCACTGCTGCCCCACACACACACCCCNCACCCCCACTGCTGCCCCACACACACACCCCCACTGCTGCTGCAGGGCAGCCACCCCACAGCCCCAGAAGACCAGGGATGAGACTCCCATCCCTGATCTTCCAACATCCTCCCAAACTCGAGCAGCAGGAGGGCACCCTTCCCAGGGAGGCTGCCAGGAACGGGAGCTGCCCCCCTGGAGGGGAGGGCATTCCCGGGGCACCACAGTCCCACTGAGCAGTGTGAGGGCAGACAGACTAAACCTCTGTCTGAGTAGCAGACTGGAGCCATCAATCCAAAATGGGAGCTGCCTTTGAAGGTGACAGGAAATCTCTCCTGGAGCAGCCTCCAGGCAGGAAAGGACATTCCCATTTATCCTGGTAATGTGGTTTCTTACCCGTCCCCATCGAGATGGATTTTGGTGTCACTCCACAGGCGAAGGACCATGCCTATAGTGCAGCTTTTACTGGAAGAGGAGGTTAGACAGTATGTTAGACACAGGCCATGATGTGGTCACACCAAGAGCTTAAATTATTAATATTCTTTCATTTTTAAAATCCTCAGGCCTTGCTCTGGTAATCCCTAGCAATATTTTAGGCCCACCCTCAGCAAAGGGCACCCCAGGGCCTGTCAAGTTCCAGTTGTGTTCCCTCCCTCTGGCTGGTAGAGCACACAAAAAATGGATTTTAGGGGTTTATCTGACCCAAAAGAGCACCTTCAGTTCAGAGATGAAATTTGGCAACAAAACCCTACTATAATGGGGGCCAGGAACTTCCAACTACCAAATAATTAAGTTACCGAGATATTCAGGTTTTAAACGAAATTTGGATGCACACAACAACAGAAGTCAGGTTTGGTTTGTTCTTTTCCTCTCCTTTTTAATCCTTCAGCCACTTCCTGCCCTGGATTTGACAGGTCAGTCTGAGCACACACATGGACAATGTGCACTTTAGAGCTTTGCAAGGAAAAAAGGATTTTCTTAAACACATGAAGCCCCTGCCTAGTCAAGCTGTCAGCAGGCAGAACACTCAGAGCTCACCAGTGGCAGCTCAGCCCCAGGAGAGCCCCAGAGTCACTCAATGAAGTCACCACTGCCAAATGACCTTTTTATGCACAAAACTTAACAAAAACTCGGGGTGCTGGGGAGCCACTCACTGAAATGGCAGCTGCCCCTGCAGTTGGGACGGACTTGCCATGACTTTTCCATCTCTCCTCTTGTCTCACATCAACAACCACCAGGAGCAAACTATTGCAAGGTTGTTTGAGACTGGCCATGACAGTGCAGACCTGCACTGCTGTGGCACACTGAGGGAATGCCATGTGGGAATTTCCTCTGTAACACAACAGGAATTTCGGAGCAGAACAGGAGGCAGCATCAAAGCAATGACAATAATCTTAGGAGGAAGGCACAGCCAGGAGCTTCCCCACAGATGTCTCTGTTGTGCAAAGCTTCCCCTTTCCACTGGAAACCACAACTAAGGTTTTCCACAAGGAAACAAAACTCACCCTGGCTTCAGCAGCATGACATGGCAGCCTGTTCAGTCAGGGGAGAGCAGACACAACAGCCTGGCAGCTCTGCCAAACCAGCCCCATCTCCCCAAGCCCAGAGCTCCTCTGTCTTGGTTTGCTCACCCAGGACTGGGATAATCTGAGAGGGACTGTGATAACAAAACACTCCTCCTGCTTTGCCAAATTCTGTGTGCTCTTATCAGTCAGACCAAAGGAACAGCTCGTTACTGACACAGCTGTTTGTTGGTTTTGGAGCTACCTCTGCAGTATTGTCTTCTGACATTATTTGGCAACTACGCTGCTCCCCCAAACCAGCTCCACTGCATCATTCCATCAACGGACTCGAGTTGGTGGAGTGAGTGAGTTCCAGCTTTGTAAATGTGTCTGCAGGAGCATTTGCAGGGAGCAGGCAGCAAACTCCCACCAGTGAGGTGGGAGCCACAGCCCCACAGCTGCACTCTGCGTGAGTGCTTTGACTCCCAGGGCACTGAAAGCTTTCTGGAATAAAAAATGGAACAAAAATAAAAGAAACTCAAAGCGTGTCCTTCCTCTTGCTTGGACCTGCAGAGCCACATAGAGCAGCTGCTGAGGGGCAGAGAGCCCGGCCTGCCTGCCCTGCAGGGCTGCCGTACCTCTCCTTGCTGCAGAAATCCACGCCCAGCAGGATGTTCTCCTCGGTGTCCTGGCGCCCACTGCTGTACACCACCACCATGTAGCGCACCCGGTCCGTCCACACGCTCTCCAGACGCACCGCCTGCCAATGGGGAACCAGCCCTGCTAATGACCCCGGGGTAATTAACACTCCATTGCCGCCTAACGCTTTGCAAGGTCCGATGGTGCCCCCAAGCCTCAGTTAGCTGCAGAATGGGACGCAGTGTGGCTTGTGGGCAGTTTGAGGCGGCACCGAAGGGGAGATCAGCTGAGACCACCTGCTCCAGTTTGGGGAAATGTAACCCAAAGGTTTGTTCTAAAGAGTTTCATCAGGAAGTGTAAAAACACTGGCCATGCACTGAACTGGAACGGGCAGGCTCAGAGGACTGACCCACTCTCAAGCCTTCACTAGAAAATGTCAGTGCAGGAGGGAGAACTGATATCGACTTCTCTGCAGTGACTTTTACAGCAGACTTTTATCTGCAGATTTTTTGAAAGAAAGCCCAGCCCATTTGATGCAATTTCAAGGCTGTCTTAAAAGTGTCCATGAGCATCAGCAAGCTCCTGTGTCTCCTCCTGTAGTGGTGTTTGGAAAACTCAATCTATCTAACAGAACAACCCATTTCAGACAGAGCAGTTCCCTGACCCAACTCATCCTCTGGATGTAAAGACCAGGGCAGAAGGAGCGGGCAGGAAAACATGCTAGGGCTGGGAAACAGCACAGAGTTAAGGCAACTCTGAAATCCAGGATCTGCCAATGCGTTTCCTGATCCTCTACAGGTTTGTTCCAAACACCTCCAGCATAAAAGAGAGCAGAAAAATGCACCTGTCCTTACCAGCTTGATCCTGTCCTCACAGCGAAGGAGGTTGATCATCACCTGGAGGTGCTGGGGCAAGTCACCTGCAGAGGAAGCAGAGCAGTCAGCAGAAAAGGGCTCAGGCTGCACTAAGAATCAGCAGAGCCTTGGCTTTGATAAAATTGGATGCTTCTAAATCAAAAAACACCCATTAAGGGAGGGCAATTAACTTTGCTGTCCCCAAGAACACCCCCAGCAGGGAGATTCCTGGATGAGCAGGCTGGATGTGTGAGAACCCAACCAGTGGCCTGGGTGGGGTGGCAGAGCCTTTCCTTCTCCAAGTTCTCATGCAACAAGTCCCTTCAGCTCTAGAGTGGTGGGTACATCTGCTTGGGGAAAGCAAATGAAAGGAAGGAGGAATCCACAGGAAAACAAAGCAAGTTCCCATCTAATAACTCAGTCATGCACTCAGAACTTTCCATCTGAGACAAAATTCCTTCCGTAGGATGTTTGCTGGGTCTATGGAATTGCTGACAATTAAAGAAACCCAAAGCCAGGCTTGGCACTCAAACACCCCCTTTGTGCCTGGAGTGTTTACTAAGCAGCAGCACACAGTACCACACTGTGCCTTTCCCACATGCTCCTGCTCTCCAAATGCCCCCAAGATCCTATTTCTTCTTGCCCAGTGACCACCTATTCCACAACTGTCAAAGACAGAAGGTATAAAGTCACTGGGGAAGCAGAATCTAACTTCCCTGAATCCCCTTATCTGCTTACCAGTCCCGCTGTACACTCACCACACCCCTCCCTACCATTTCTTCCCACCAGTTTGGCACACTGGAGGAGACTGGGGGCAGGACAGCCTGTTCTTAAACCATGATAAACTCTTACAAGCCAGTTTCTGGGAGGTAACAGAACAGTGGGTTTTCCTGAAAGCAGGAAAGGGGATATGAGGAGCTATCCAGATACCTAAATCCTGATAAAACATCCCTTACCCTGACCAGCAACATCAAACAAAATCAGCAACAGGAAGTTTCAAAAGTCCCAACTCTTGGATCACTGGAGGCTGGGAGAGCACTTGGAGAACTGTCCCTGCTGTGCTGAGCCAGGATATCCATAAACACCCAGAGATGCTGAGCCCTGTGACTCAGCACATCCACTTTTCCTCCCCACAGGCCAAGGGGAAGGCAAAGATCAAACCACTGAAGCACCACTGACATTTCTTTATCTGTGGCTGAGGAAAACAGGGATAGATATTCCACAGAGCCCTTCCCTGCCCAAACAGAGCCATGCAAAATGCCATGACTTTCACAGAGAATAAGTTCTCACTTCAATCACAGTTCCAATATAGTGATAAAAGTTTAAACCAAGACTCAATAATCCCATGTTCCTATTTGAAACTCTGGGTTTGCTCAGCAGGTTGTACAAAGCCCACCAGGACAACCTGGGGAGTTACCCACCAACCCACGTGTACCATCAGCCTGTCCATGTGGATGGGAGGGAAAAACCCTCTTCAGAGGGACTGAATGCACTACCTGCATGTTTGTGAGGGTGCTGGAGGCTTCTCTGGCCCTGGGAACTGTTTCCTTGCTGCAGGAAAAGGGCTGCTCCTTTCACCATGAAAAAGCTCTCGCTGAGGCTGCAAAACAAACGACACAGGAGTGAACTGAAAGGAACCAACAGCAGAACGTGCACAGCTGGGGAAGGAAGGGCTGCCCCCACTAAAACATAGGGGGATTTAGCCATGAGAAGCTGCTCCCAGAGGCTGATCCTGCCACTTGCACCACATGGCTCCAGGATCATTCATGGATTATTCATGTGTCATTTTCCACCACCACGTTATAACTTGGCCACTGCAGGAGATCCTTCCCTGAACTGTCATGCACTGGAAATGACTTTATCACTTGATTATTGAATTCTGCAACTTGGCAGCAGCAGAAGGTAGGACTTGGTACAGGCTCAGACCTGCAACTGGACCAAAGAGCAGGTTCTCAGTCCATCAGTTCCTGTTCATTTCAACTCTTGAGATTTCTTTGGAATGCAAAAACAAGCACAAGAACCTGTGTAGAGTTAAAGAGGAGGGGAGGGAGGGCAGATGGAACCTGCACATCAGAAGGGAAAGGAAAGGGCTCTGAGCCCTCGGGGCAAAACAACTGGCACAAGTGTCTGGGTTTGGCTTTGCCTGGAGTGTCCCCAGAGGAGGCAGGACACAGGATGGGCAAACCCCACAGCATTCCCAGAGGCTGGAATGAACCAGAAGGTGGAACAGCACCAGTGGGGAGAGCAGGCACCAGCACAGCCCAATGCCACCCACACCAGCAAATGGTCAGAAGCAGCTCTGGCCATGAGCAGGGAAGCTGCAATTCCCACATGGCTGAAAATCCCACCTGAGGTACCTTGGGGGTGCCCCAGGAACTGCTTACACTGCACAAAGGCTGTCCCTCCTTCCAGAGCCCAGTCTTCTGCCACCCCACACTCCCAGCCACAGCTCCCCATTAACTCCTGCAGCTACTAAACAGAAATGCTCCCCTGTGAGGTTGTGCCACACAGGAACTACTTCTGCTACAGCAAATGACCCTGCTGGAGTTACTGCTCCCATCACTCCCCTATTCCACACTTGATCCAGGTCCCTGCCTTGGGGCAGCAGTGAACCCTCGTTGTCCCAAAGCTCTGTTCTGCCTCAGTGTTTCTGTGAAGATAGACATGAATTCCAGGTCTTTTCAGAATTTCCCATCTCTAAGAATATAGCCCAGGCTCTCAGGCAAAGCTTCCTCCTTTTCCAACTGAATTTCAAGGTGCAAAATCCCCAGAAACATCTCGAGCGGGTTTAAATTTGAATTTTCAGGCACTTTTAAAAAACAAACTAAAATTTTCACCTGAATTCTGTCTCCACAAGATCAATAAAATGCAGCAGGAGAAGTGCCCTCCAATCCCAGCAGGCTCTCCAGCATTCCCAGGGGATCCCAGCACTCACCCCTGAGTCCCCAGCTGTGCCTGGCCAGGAGCCCTCGGGTTGTGCTGCTCTGCTCCCGTGGCTGTTCCAGGAGCCAGCAGGAAGAGCCTCGTTTCCTTTGCACCCCAGGGCTCACAGGAAAACCCTCAGAAAGGCCAGAAGTGACACAAAAGCAGCGACCCCAACACAATGTATGGAATATTCAGCTTCACACACACTCCAGCAGGAGGAAGGCAATGGTGAGATAATGCATGCAGAGGTAATTCATGGCATTCCCACCCCAAGAGTTCGGGAAAATGAAAAAGGATATTCTTTTGCCCCAAAGGATATTCTTTTATCCCTAATAAAGTACTGACTAGGATTTCTCCGGAAGGACAAAGCTTGGAAAAGACTGAGCTCCTTCCCAAAGTTCTCAGGAACTCCTGCTCAGATGGTTCATCTCCCTGACATTCTCCTCTCCTGCATGAGGAAATCTGGTACAGCAAAGCAGAGTATTCCCAGTAGCAGGAAAAGGGAAAGCTGTGCTGCCTCAGTGGAAAGTGGCCACAGAAAAAGGACAACCCACATGGCAAAGGTTCTGTCCCTGTGGATTCCTCTGCCTGGAAGTGATCCGGGGAGCAAAGCCAAGAGCCTGCTGAGAGCAGGATTTATGTTTCAATTTCAACCCTGGTTCCCCACCCCAGAGCTCCCGTACCCCCCAGCATCCCCAGTCTCCACACAGGCTCCCATTCCCATGCTCCCAGACACAGGTAACACCCCCCAACACCCTGAGCACCAACAGCCGGTCTGCACCACACTGTAACAACACCACCACTACCCACAGGTCCCTGATCTCCACTCGGGGAACACTCCCTGCTCTGTCACTTCACACAACTGCTCCAAACACAGAAAGGCAAGGCACAGCATTCCATCGCGGCTTTAAACCACCTTTTAAATCCTGCAAGACCCAGTAAACAACTAAAACTCTGGCCTTTTGTCCTAAAGACCAGCCAAATCCTGCCATTAAAGAACACCCCCAGCTCTGCCCCTCGGCAGCAGCACCACATGCCCCGAAGCAGCACAGAGCAGTGGCTCATACATACTAATCTGGGCTGGTTTTCTTTGCACAGCAGCAGCATCGTGCTGGCCCCAGAGTCAGACAGAAGCCAGGATACTCGAGAAGATTCATAACTCGTTGTAAAACTCACATCCTTTTGCTTCTAAACCCATAAAAGAAAAGAAGGCAAAGAAAAGGTCGACCGTGTATTGTGAGCGGAGCAGAGAAATCGCGGCTGGTGATGCTCCCCGGGAACGGGATGGCTCTCAGAGAACACTGTGTCTTCCTCTGATATCCTGCCTTGAAAAAGCACTTGTCCCAACACATCCTGATGAAAGAGGGCCATTCAAGAGGGGAAACAACCAGCTGAGGCTCGTCTAATCATTTCCCTCCTCCAGACTTGTTTGTTTGTTTGCTTCCCCCCTCGTGCTCCAGAGGCAACGCGGCTCCTTCCAGCACCCACACAGCCCCTCGCTGTGGGAAGTCCATATTCCCTGGGACAGGACTGGAGGAAAAGCCTCGTATCAGCTGGTGCCTGTGCATGCCTTTACGATTAAAGCACTGCAAGCCACTGCTGTAATCCAGATACAGCAAATCAAAATGGTCCTACCCTCACTGTACATCTCCCACGCTGGATTTTCAGAGCATCTCCTGAGTTCCTGCTGAACAAGGAATTCTCTCAGGTGTCTGGTGTTTGTGTATTAGGGGCTGGCTGGGACTTAATTCCCTGAAGATTTATCCTTACAGACCCTAATTCTTTCTCCAGGCACAAACTAATGCCACACTGGTGTTCCACCAGTCCCTCCAGCCTGACCAGAGGGAGAACCAGCTCTCTGTTCAGTTTTCCCCCAGTTTGACTGGCATGCACCACAGAAACCACCCATTCCCTGGATGCCCTTCCAGGAATTCTGACCAGCACATCTACTCTCCAAGGAGTCACCTCAGGCTCCCAAATGAATGCAGAGCCCACCAGTTCTGTGCAGCCCCAGGACCCTGGAGCTCCAGTAATGCTGCAGATCAGTCCACTCTCTAAGCTCAGCCCACCAAACACATGGAATTATCACCCCAAGGGAGGTAAAAACCTCCCCTTGCAGCAGCTGGAAAATGCCAGGGGGAGGGTACAGCTCCATCCCCTTCTGCAGCCAGGGGTGGCAAGGAGGGGGTGGCAAGGAGGGGGTGCCCGTGGCTACCCCTGCTCAGCTGGCAACGGGAATATTTCTTTGCCTTTGGGAAAGCTCCAGAGGAGCGTGGCTGCAACATCCATCAATCCCACCTCGAGTTGCTGACGAACACAATAGGCAGTACAAACCACCCTCCCTTAGGCTTCAGGAAGGAGAAATCTGTTGGAAGTACTGGGTTTTGGGAACGGACAGCTTGCTTTGCCATTGTGGCTCCAGCATGTCCCAGGAAGGATCCTGGCTTGCCTCTTGTGCTGGAATTCCCTGTTTTGTTGGGGAGTCTCCCATAATCCACCACCAGTTTGCAGGATAGAAGAAAACACTCTATTAATGCATCTTATTGCTACAGAACATCTCAAAATAAATATCCACACTTAGAAGTCAGGAGAGAGAAAACCACTTTTCCTGGGAAGCCCCAGCTAAGCATGAGGTGAGTCAGCAGCCTCCAGCTGCCCTCCTGCAACCAGGTTTGTGGTTAAGGAAAAGAAACAAACAAACCCCCACAAAAAAAAAGAATATTCACTTCTCCCAGAACTGGTCACAACCCTACAAAGGCAAACATGGTAATGCCTCCTGGTTTCTTGGGTTTTATGGCATCTTCTACTCAAAACATTTCCACACTGATAAGGTGAGGGAAAAACAGGCCTCCTGAGCACCACAGAATGAAACACACTTCCCTTTTGCACAGCCCTGTTGATAAGGAGGATGAGAACTGATTTTTCCCCCTTTTCTTCTCCCATTTGCTGCTCAGCCTGGGACAAGCCCAGTCACCTCAAGACAACTAAGCAGGGACACAAAACACAGCCCTGGAGAGGGGCTGAGCCCCCTCTGATGCTCCCAACCTGACCAGACCATCAGTGTTCCAGCACTGGATTTTAGGCAGGGCACTCCTGCATGGAGCAGAGGGGCCAGGGATCATTCCACAGCCACAGGAAAACAGCCACACAAAACCAAGCTGGGAGCACATCAAACAGAAAGGGAGATCCAGGGAGAGGAACAGCAGGAAGAGTCGGGAGCAGCTGCACAGCTCCTGCTTCCCAAGGCAAGCCAACAGTGGAAGCAGCCAGACTGCTGGCTTTGGCCTGATAGAGACACAGCAGATAACACTTCCTGACCAGGAGAGGGGCCTTCAGAAGGGGCCTGAGCAACACAAGCCAGTGCCAGGGGAAGGCCCCTGACAGCTCCTCACTCCCATGCCCCAGCACAGCCCTTCTCCTGCTGTTAATGAAGCCCCTGCTGTGTCCAGGGGGGATTTTTGTGTGTCACAGCAGACACACAGAGCCCAGGGCCACAAGGCAGGTTAAGTGACACACAGAGGAATCACCTGGACAGCCATCCCTGCTCACCCTGACAGGGAGCCAGCTGCCATGGGCCATGGGGATGAGCGGCACCTGGAAAAGCCCAGCTCCAGCACGTGCAATGTGTGTTCCTGCACGTGTGTAGAGTTTGTGATACACTGAAAATAGAGCTGGGATCAGGACCGGGGGTGTCCAACACACCTGGAGAGGCTGGTGAGAGCTGCTGGAACCATTGGATAGAGGTGCTTTGCCTCCACCCAAACCTCTGCAGCATCACTTAGATGGAGATGCAACTTCAGGAAATGTTTGCCTTCTGAAATACTATTTCACTACCAAAAATGTGAGGCAGGAAAGCTCCTTCCATCCCCGTGACTTCAAGCTCCAAAGTCATCAGTCCCAGATTTCTTGAGATGGATAAGTCACCCCAGAAGAAACCCAAAGCATGAGCTGCAGGTCTGATGTTCACAGGGAGAACATCTCCCTTTCCTTGGACACAGCCAGGGTACCACCATGCCATGGCAATGAGCTGCCTGTGAGGGGGTCAGGCAGCAGCCCCAGCTGAGGGGGGATCTTGTAATGGCTCCCTACAGGGACAAACACCTTTCCATCAATTTTCAAGGAAGGAGATGGTTGGGCAGGCAGGAAAACCCATCAGGTTTTGCTGTTCTCAGCAGTGCAGGGACCAAAGGGGGTCTGGGTACACATTGTTGGCTCAGAGGGGTGGGCCACATCCTGGTGCAGGAATGCTGAGAGGGGCTGCAGCCACTGCAGGCCATTCCCACACAAACACTGCTCTGGCACAAGGGGGAGAAAGGGAAACATGAACTCCATCATGAAGGCCACAGAAGCCAATTTCCCAACACAACCATACTGCTGCTGCTGTGTCTCCAGACGCCCCTCGGATGCATCAGGATGGAGCAGCACCTGGCACAGCTCCACATGGAGCCAAACTGGCTCAGTTGTGTGTGTCCCACACTAGGGGTACCCCACGGCCCGGGCTGTGCTTGCAGGCAATGCTGGAACAGCTGGGATAGACCCCCCAAGAGGGAGGGCAGGGAGAGGGAAGCAAACAAATCAGCAGGATCATCCCCCATTCCAGCAGACTTGAGCAGGGTAAGTTATCAGAACTGCTCCCAAACAGTCAGGAATGAGAAAATTCTAGGAATTCCTAATACTTGGATGGGGAAAAGCCAAATAAAATAAGAGATTGTTTCACAAGGAAAAAGAAATCCTTTCTGCTCATCCCATTAATCACAGAGTTCAAAAAGGCACGAGGTTGATCCCAGCATTACCCAGTGACATGATGGGCTTGGAACTCGGGCTGAATCCTGGGAGCATTTCTGACATTCCCACTGAAACACGGTGTCATTTTTGTGACAGCCACGGTCTAGGGGGGCCAGGCCAGATCCCTGCCCTCCTTGAGCTGCAGGAAAGACACCCTTCTCTCCCTCTTAGGAGTATTAACCCATGGAGCTCCACAGACCCTGTGCCCCCAATGTGCTCCTGAGACTGTGCCCATCCCGCTGTGCCAGCCCAGGGCCACCCACCCTGCAGTGGAGGCTGAGCAGTTCTGCTCCAAGTAGCTCCATGGAGCAGCTCACTCTTGTCTGGATATGTGGATCAAAGGATAAGGCTTGGGAAAGCAGAACCTAGCTCAGGAGAAGAGCAAGAGGCACACACAGAGGTCCCAGCAGCAGCAACAAGAGGGATTCCCCCACACCCCCTCGGCTGTGCAGTGTCTTGGTGGTCTGTGGGAAGGCAGTTATTCCCAAAACACTGGCTCCCTTCTTCCCTCACACCAAAAGACACCCTGTGTTTTCCTACAAGTCCCTCTTTGGATGTTGTTGTTGCCATGTTCGTGCCATAGCTGTCCCATGACCACAGACAGCCCACAAGCCCTGGAGCTGTCCCAGAGCCACGTTCAAGCTGGAGGAGAGGGGGGACGATGCCCCACGGAGGCACATCAGAGGCAGAGCCCACGAGGAGCTCCTCACCTTCCTCCCCAGCAGAGCCCATCCCATCCTCCTGCACTCCTCCTCTGAGCTCACCCTTTTAATCCTTCCAACTATTCCCTTAAGTCACTCCACTTCACCCACCCAGCAGTGTCTCTGGGAGACAGCCCAGGGAAACAAGCAGGGACTCTTGGGCAGCACCACTGGCAACCAAAAGGCAGGAGGAGAAGAGTTTGCAGGATCCCAAGCAGCTGGAAGCAGCTCCCAGGAGCCCTGGTGGCACAGCCACCCCAAACCCAGCTCAGCTGCAGGGTCAGGAGGATTCCAAAAAAGGCAGCACAGAGCAGAGAGGGTTGGACATGCTGGCAGCATGGAAAAATAAACTCAGCTCCATCCACACGGATCACGTGGGGTAACAGCAGAGTGAGAAAAGTTCTGGCTCAACCCTGACACCTCCTCAAGTGCTTAACTAGACCACAGCCTGCATACCCAGCCCCCAGGGGAATGCACCCCAAAAGTCAGGAGACTGCCAGGCAGGGGCAAAGCTCGTGGGGGAAAAAGGGTGGCAAAAACCTCAGGGTCATCCTTCTTTTCCATCCACTCTAAAGCGCCATCTTTTACAAGGAGAATGGTGTTGCAGAGGGAAGCAGAGAGCTGGAACCCAAAAGGGCTGGGAGAGAGATGCCCAGCCATGGGCAGTGCTCTCTGGTGGGATACGAGTGTTGGATGTGGTTGGTCATGACCATTTGGATGGCAATCAGGGTAAACAAGGAACCTGGCAGCTTTCTGGGAACTCTGAAAGGCACATTCTATCCCATCCCCTGCATTTCAGGCTGACTTGGTCCCTGATGTGAAGCCCCAGAGGTTTCCTGCTCAGCAGTCAGCAGCTGCTTTCACCAGCAGTTCCTGCAGCAGGATGTCTTCAGGAAACTAACATTTTCAGAGAGGGAAGTTCTGTAGAGGAGAGTCCTGATCCCAGAGAAACCTGAACAACTGATGCATGTGGTGTGCACCCTCATCCATTTCAATCCGGGCTTGTTTTTGCCTTATTTTCCTTTTTGACTTGTGCAGTGGTGAAGTAATTCTGCATCAGGGATTTAAATGCTGCAAAGGGATGTGTAAATGTTTGGGAACTAAACTCAGCACTCTTGGGAAACAAACTCAGCACTTTTCATTAGAAGTAAAGCCAGGCCTGGGAAGGTGTTCCATCCACTGCACATTCTCCAAAATCATCCCAGCACCACTTGCCAGGCAGACCATGGCTCAGATTTGTATGAGAAATCCCTGACTCACACATCTTGGCAGACAATTATCAAAGATGAAGATATTTAAAATCAAGAGGCATTTGGAACCAAAATATTGTTCTGACCCAGCTCTAACACCTAAATAAACAGTGACCACACTGGCCTCTCACAGAAACAAATGTTCAGTGCACAGCCAACACCTCTGATACCAGGGCCTGTTGGTTTGGGTTTTGCCAAACTGCTGAGGTTTCATGGAATAAAACAGAAGAGAAAAAAAAGATTTAGATACAATTCCAAAAGGGTCTGATCATCACATCTTCAAACTGGCAGTACTCCTGCTGTTCCTCTACCTACATCCAAGTAAACTCCTGGTGTTGCTCAACTTCAAGTCAGCAACAGTTTCCTGGAAAGGCCAGATCTTAACCAAGTGCCAAGTCAGCGCAGTCCCCTCGGCTCCACAGCCTTTGACCGTCCCCCCCACAAACCGACCAGGCCCAATCGCACCCGCAGGGGCCTCCAGGGCCCCTCCCCCGGGCCGGGAGGAGTTGGGCATTCGCTCCCATCGCGGGGAGCACGCTAAGGCAGGATGCGGCGGCCGGGCCAGGATGTGATTCAGCGTCCTGTTTTGAGCAGTTCATGAAGTCAGCAACTTCTGCCCAAGGTCTCCCACCAGCTCCCCGGGACACAACCACTCCGGGAGAGGTTTGTCCAGGGTGACAGAGGCGCTGTCCCCACAAATAAACCCTCCTAGCAGGTGCCCTGGGGAGCCCCCAGTCCCCTCCTGGCACACAGACGCAGCCTCCCTACACTGGACGGATGAGCCCTTCACTCAGCGCTGCCTCCAGAAAAATGTGCTCCTAAATCCACAGCAAGGTTAAGGATCGAGGTGTTAATAAATAATTTTCAATATATTAAACATTTATAATATATACATATATGATACACCATATAATGGCATTCTCTGGTGTGTGCCAGAGGGATGATCACGGAATCATTTAAGTTGGAAAAGACCTCCAAGACTGAGTCCTACTGTTGCCCCAGAACTACCTAGGCCAGCACTAACCCATGTCCCCAAGTCCTACATTCACACATCTGTTATGCCCCTTCAGGTGTGGTGACTCCACCACTGCCCTGGGCAGCTGTGCCAGGGCTGGACAACCCCTTCCATGAAGGAATTTTCCCTAATATCCAACCTAAACCTGCTGATGCTCTGCAAAGTTTGCCTGCAGCAATGACTCCTCCTGTTGATCACAGATCTGCAAATGAGTCCACTCCTGAAAACCTTTACCTTCCACAGCTGCTCTTGCCAACTCCTGGAATTTGGTTTAGTGGTGCCAAACAAGAACAGTTCTTTCCATAACCATCTTCAGGCCTGATCAGAGGCTGGAGATAACAAACTTCCAGGTCCTTCTGCAGCACTTCAACCTCTATCTCCCTGCAGAAGGTGCCCAGAACACTCACCAGGCCCCAGATTTGGGCTGTGACTGTAAAGCCAACAATGGCAAAGATTACAGAACGACTGGCTAAACAAACTTCTTTCTCTTTGTAATTAAAAGCAGCGACTATCGGGCTGTGTTTGCCAACCACATCTGAGAAACAGCCAACACTCACAAGCGACCGGGTTTCTGCAATGTCTCCTTTGCCTCGGTGTGACAGAGCCAACCACGGTCCGAGGGTGAGACTCCACCAGGGGGCACCGAAAAGCAGCACAGGACAACTGCACATTCCCCCTGCCAGCGACGAGCCTGGCCCTGCTCTGCTCTGCCCCCCCCGTGCTCCACACCATCCCCTCGAAGGCTGCTCAGGGCCAGAGGAGCAGGATGTGGAGCTTCCAGAAGGTCACAGGCACTGCACACACGGCTCATGAGGAACTCAACTCACCCTGATGCTGGAGAACTTAAGTTGAGCTTAACACTTGGTTAACAAATCCTCCCATGGGTTGGCCTAACCCTGAGTGCAGCTGCAGTGAGATCTAGGTGAGCTGTGGGTGTGCTGCATCCTTATGGGGAAAAGGGATCCCACTGCTGGGCATCCAGGAAGGGAGGTTTGAGCAGGCACAGATCTGCTCACCAGGTTCTCACATCTCACTCTGGGCTCTTACTTTTTCTTCTGCTGTGACTCTTTACCCCTGGAGAGCAACAGACCCCTGGCTGTCTGCTGGGGACAGTGTGAATGGTACCTGGTAGAGGTTTCCACAAAATTTTTGGAAAAAGAAGACTTAAAAGCAGATTAATTCTTAGAAAATGCAACAACAACTTTGAAAGCAAAGCCAAAGCCAGAACATGTCCCCTCGGTCTGTGTTAGGGCAGAAGCTGTGCCAGGGAGAAAATGGAAAGAAAAGCATTTTGGAATGACAGAAATCATAAGGATGGTCAGAGAACAGCAAGATGTGCCTGAGTACACAGCCACGATACAGCCACATTCCACCCAGAGGACAATCAGCTGGCTCACAGAACCAGATCCAATCACGCAATCTCAAAAATCCTGGAATTTTTTGGAATATGAAAATAACTTGTTCACCAGGCAGACAAGCACGGTATGTCATAACTCTGTAATAGCACAGCCACCCTGTTTGGATGAAACTCAGCCTGAGCTGGCAGCATGAGGGGGATGTGTTTCCAACAATCCTTCCTTTTCCTAACCTTGAGGATCCCTGAGGTGTGCAGAGGCAGGAGCTGCTGACTCTTGTGCTCAGGGCACGTGTGACAAAGCCCAGCTGTCACCTCTGTCTGCTCCAAAGCTAGAGCAGGATTTAAAGACTCACACACCCTATCGCAGCCCGCTCCTGTGGGGTGTTTTCAGCGAAGCAGCACGAGGAAGTTGAACAATTCTGCCACCCCATGGGCACCGGGCAGAGTCTCAGCGAACGGATCTGGAACAGCTGCCAGCGGGGAGGGGACAGGATCGACCCACCCAACTCTGAGGAGCTTCATTTATCACCTACATTGTGTCTACACGTTTCCTTCAGCCCTCGGCAGTGTTTCCCCCTGAGGGCAGCAAAGGCTCTGCAGCAGAGCCATGTGATTCTCGAGGTCTGTCTGGCGATTTAATTACCAGATTCTTATCCTGACAATCGCACAGGGAAGAGCAGCCCCGGGAGGCTGAAGGACAGAGTAAGCTCGTGGGATCTCAGTGCCCGGCGTCAGTGCTGCAGCAGTTTTCAGCAGCCAGTAGAAAAGCATCAGCCTTTAAGCCTGGTCTAAGTCCATTACACTGCCCATGACTCTGGTCAGTGGTGGGTGCATGCACCCGGCTTGCAAAGAAGCCAGACAGGCCAAAGGTGGCCACAAATCCAAGGATCTCCCAAGGATTTATCTGGACATTGAGAACATTTGTAATGAAGAGGGATAAGGCTGCATTTCCTCTTTCAGCACAACACTATATCCCAAAGAAGAGGCTGTCATCCTGCTTGGTTTCCTGTCACCTTCTAACACACCTGGGGGAAAAGCAGGAGAACTAAGGCTGTGTGGCTGTTTGTGCCTTCAGCAGATTCCTGCTGGAGCCCTGCATTGTGCAAGGAGCAAACCCAGGAGTCCTGACCTTTGTTTTAATTGACACAAAATTCATTCTCCACAAAATCAGCTCCCAAATGGCACTACAGATGGCCATGAAATACCTGGAATGCAGGGGAGCACACAGAGGGAGCACACAGAGCCAGACACACAGCACCTCTGCCTGCAACCCATGTGTGTGCAGCAGGACAGCCATGGAATTCCAGGCTTCCCAAGTGGGATACAGCCATGAGAAACCACCCCAAAGCAAAGAAGTCTGACTTTCATACTCTGACAAGGAGCAACTCTGCTTTTCTGCCCTCTGACTTCACTGTCAAGGCCAAGGTTTTGATCTGAAACCAGGATAGTTAAAGCAGGAAAGAGCGACAAGGAGGAGAGAACTGAGCCACTGTCTATCTTTACACTCCTCTCCCAGGCTGTGGTTTACAAGTTACAGGGTAAGAGCTGCCCGCAAGAACAGTGAAAGAAAAGTGAAAAATCCACAGAATTACTCAGAGCCCAGTTAGCCAGAGCTTTGTGTCATCACTTCAGAGCTGCACAATGTCAGCAAGAGCCATTCTCCTTTCCTGCAGGATCTCTCAGCCCCCTCCTTCCTCAGGACGAAGACAGTAGCTTCACACAACCCCAAGGGTCCAATTCCCAAAGGGTAATATCTAGGAATGAGCAGAGCTCCCCCTTCCTCAACCCGGAGCCTCAGGGAGCAGCTGCAGAGCCAGAGATGCTGTGATAACACTTAAGTGCTGTGGCCAGAGCCGACTACCAATTTTCCAGTGTCCTCCCACCAGGAAAATAAAGGATCACAAACCCTCTTTTATGCCTTCAGCTCGTTAAATGCTCATCTCAAAACCGATAAGAGAGTGAGCATCCCCCGTGCTCAGCTCTCTGCAGACCATGCCCTCGCCTCCAGGCAAGGTACAGGCTCGAGGTCGGGGATCTCTGCGGGATCAGGACTGGGACACTCGGCAGGCAATTAACGGCACTGCAAACAATGTTTAGAGCCCAAAAGCTCCGCTTACCTCACGTTTAATTTACGCTCTTCATCACTGCCAACTTCGAGCTGAGGAGGGGAAAAGAAGGACACAGAGGAAGTTACATATTGGTCGTTTCCACATGACACCTTCAAATAAAATCCCCGCGCCTTCAAAACCCGTCCCTGCAACAACAGGGTGTGGGTGGCCGCTTTCTGCGGGGCTTCTCTTCCCGGTGCCAGGGATAAATGACTCCCTAGTCATGCCATCAGCACCCGGCGCCGGGTGACAAAGGGGCTCACGGGGATTTTAAAGCTATTAGGTCCTAATCCTGCAAGCTGGGCCTGGAGCACAGCTCGGTTTGAAGATCGGCAACCCCGACGTCAGCGGAGCACACACAGCGCTTCCAGGGCGCACACACGTGAGGGCAGGGCCGGCAGGGCACACGCAGCGCTGTGGGGCGGGGGCAGCAGGGACAGCACAAGGACATGGCCCAAAGTGCCCTGCTGGGCCTGTCCCCGGCACCTGACACGCAGCTCACCAGCAGCACAACGAGGCCACCTCCACCTGGACACTGGCAGGGGTGTCCCCTTCCTGAGGGACACACTGCTTTGGTGGCAGTCGGGCACCTTTTCACCAGGCACTGGTGGGAGGTCCTCTAGAGGCAAATCGGGCTGCTTGGGTGATATTAGTGGCCCTCACACACTTTATTCACTCTCCTCAAAGCACAAGTGGGACTCAGCCTGCTTCCAAAAACAAGCATTGTCACACAGCCCTGCTCCTCAGCCACTCCCTTCAACTTCCCTATGAGTTTCTGGACAAAATTCCTTATTAAAGGAAGACAGAGCTGGGGCTAATTGCATCCAGAGCTGACCAAAACCAGGCTCAAAGGTAATTCTCCTCCTTTGGTCCTGTGTGAGCAGATAGAGCAGCAAGGCCAGGAGTATCCCCTCAGAGGGCAGGGCTATGCTGGTGGTTTGGATCCAAAAAGCAAAGCAGGGACTTTACAGATGGTCCTGCAACCGGAAAACCTTCACTCCACAACACACCAGATCCTGACAAAGCTGGAGGGACACAAGCCTTGAAGGAATCAGTGCTGACACTCAGGGAACATCCTGGTATTTACTACAACATTGCTCAGACCCCACATCAAGTTAGGGTCACCATAAGGGTTACTTGTTTCCAGCTGCTTTTGTACAGGTTAAAAATAAGCAAATAGTTCCATTCAAAATGCTCAACCTTGGTGGTCTCTGTGAGTGGAGGACCTGGATTGCTCCCCACTTCCCAACTCGGGACTTGGGAGGTCAGAGTGTCCAGGAGCTGCTGCACCACTGACAACCCATGAGAACAAGAAAAGCCAGGGGAAAGAACCCCTCCAAATGCAGCAGCACAGGTCGGATACGGGAAACACGGCTATGTGGAGGACAGGAGGTGCACAAGGCCCATCCTGACGGACCCAGGGAGGGTGAGGAGCATACCATGGCTATTTTTAGTCTGTTTACAGTGAGCAGTGGCAGTGCAGAGCTGGGCTCTGCAGGCAGGGAGAGCCTCAGAGCCCCCTGAGTCCCGGTGCTCCCACCGGCACATGCCCCAGGCCTGGGAAGGTCTGGCAGGTTTGTGGCCCTTGCAGGGTCACCCCCCTGTTTGGTTGGGTCTGTCACGTAGCAACAAGGGGGAGAAAAACTCTGTTTCCTTTTTTAAACAAACGTGACTGAAGTCTTGGATGTCATCAGCTGGGGCTCAGCAGCAGGGTGGGCCTGGAGCTGCTGTGGGCTCCTCTCCTGTAGCAGCTGAGCTGCTCTCCAAGTCGAATTTCCCCATATTTCCTACTAAGAAGCTGCAGTGCAACCAAACCAAGGCATCAGCAAGGTTGCCACACCAAACCTTCCTGCCTTGCCCTGCTCAGAGCATCCCTCTGGGCAGGGAGGTTTTGGAGTGTACCACCCACTGTGGTGATGCTGTGGACCTGCAGCTGATCCCAACACGGCGCAGACAGCAGGGCCAGAGCCCCACCAGCCACATCCACATCCCTCCCTGGGAACTGGGCTGGAGGACAAGGCAGGGAGTGGGAGGTCTGGGGAAGGGAACTGCACCAGCACGTGCAAGTTCACAAGTGCACAGGAGCCCCTCTCTCCTCAGAATTTATGGCTCACTGTGCTAACACAGCAGCAAACCTCATGCAGGCAGCAGCATCCATTTTATAAATTCCTTGGGGCTCTTGAGTTAGGAGAGGCTGCAGCAGCACAGTCACAATTAGCAAAGATGTATGGTCATCATTTTCCATTAAAAATACCTTCTGGTAATTATTGAGTAGGCTAAAAGTCCCAATGAGACCTGGTTTCCCATGCAAGAAAGATGCTAAAAGAATGGGAGCACATTGGCACTTTTTGCTGGGATTTTTCTTTGAAATTAACTTCGCAAAAACAACACCCTGAATCTGGGAAAAGCTAATCTATAGTTTTCTGGTACTCATGCCAGAAGGGGCCATTCCAACAGGAGTGGATGCCTTCCTCTGGGAGCCACCACAGCACACCCGAGCCGTGGGTACTGGGGCAGCAATGCCCTGTCATGGACAACACCTCGGGGCAAGTCTGGAGCATTTTTGGGAGGGAAAGGGAGAATTGCATGGAAAAAGCAATCACCACCAACAGCTCCTACACCAAGCAATGCCTAATGCAGATGTACATGGCAAGGTCTGCTTCAACTCCTCTACCATTTGCACCAGTTAAATCCAATCTAATTCCACCACCTGCAACAGGGTTACAGCTCCTTTTCATCTCCACAGCCTGGATTTCCACTAGGTCTTGTTTAAGGCTCTGCCTAAACCAGAACCAAACAAAACCCTTCTGAGAACTCCTTGGGAAAGCACAAGTCCTGTCTCCAAGTTTCTCCACAAACACAGCGTGGCCCACCCCGGGCTCCTGCAGCCAGGGACCCCCCAGACCCCAGGGGGAGGGAGAGCCAGGAGCCCTGTGGCACTGCCCCCTCCTGCTTCCCCCTCAGCCCAGCTAATCGGGGGAGTCACAGGGACCTGACAGGTGACAAATAGGATTGTTTACCTGGCACGAGTGGGGACAGAGCAGAGCCAAGGGCAGCGAGCACCAAGGGAAAGAGGGGTGGGGGAGAGGGATGCATGGGAAGGATAAGCAGAGAAATGCCAGGCCTATCCTTGAGGGTCACAAAACAGAGGGATTAGGAGGAAAACAGGGCAGAAGAAAGACACTGTGGGAATTTCTGGGACACAGGAGTGGAGGGGGTGTGCAGCAGAGCTGGGACACACAGGACAGGGATGCACAGAGCAGGGCACCACGGGCACCAGGGCCCTGCAGCAGCACAGTGGGGGCCGTGCCACAGCCACGAGAGGCAGCACACCAGGATGTCACACGGGGATGGGTGGAGCAGGACACGAGCTGCTCCCGGGGAATGGACCACGGCCACCTTGGGAAGGGCTGTGCTCCCCGAGGAGCAGGAGCTGCAGCAGGGAAAGAAAGGTGGTGCCATGGCAGCACATGAACAGAGGGAGAAGGCAGAGTGTCCCTAGGTAGGAGGGGGCGGCAGCTCTGGGATGTCAAGGAAGAAGCTCTGGGGTCTGCAAGCACAGCTGCTCCATGGAGACACGCCCAGCACACTGTCCAGGGATCTACCTGGCAAGAGAGGGGTCAAACAGGCTGCCCCAGGGGTTAGGGAGCCCAAGCAGATGCTGGGTGAGGGCTGGAGTGCAGGACAGGCATGGGGAAACAGGGCTGTGTGTGGGTAAGGAGGCATGGTGGGACAGACTCACGCCTGGCTCAGGCTGGTAACATCACAGGGCTGAGCTGGGCAGCATGGGGGGCTGTGAGGGGATGAAAAAGGGCAATGAGTGGCTATGGGACATAGGGCTGGGGGCCATGAGGGGAATGGTGAGAGGGAGTGGGGAAGGCTGTGAGGGGCTGAGCTGGAGCAAGGGGGCTGGGGGAAGTCACACCATGGGGACTGCAAGGGGATGAAGTGGCTATGGGGGCCCATGAGGGACCAGGGCCTCCCAGTGAAGGGAATGAAACAGGGGCTGGGGGATTTGGGGGGCCTGTGGAGGGNGGGAGTCAGGGGGCTCTGAGGGGGATGGAACCAGCAGGGACCTCGTACCTGGGCCTGTGGGGACGGAGCCCGGGCCGGGGGAATATGGGGAGGCTGTGAGGGGCCTGAGCCTGGGACGGGGGGACGGAACCCGGGCCCGGAGGGGTGCAGCTGTGAAAGGCCAAAGCCGCGGGGCGAGGGCTAGAAGGGACTCGAGACTG
>VXAU01000122.1:110895-122342 GCA_013399695.1 Formicarius rufipectus
CCCTCCCCCTGAGCTCTAACGAGGGACCTGTTAATTGGCTGCCCCATTAAAGCAGCAATGGTGACTGTCACCACAAGGACCAGCTGTCCTGTCCCTTCCTCTCCTCCTGTTGGACAGGTGTGGGTTGTGCTTCCCTTTTCCATGGCACTGCAGTGCAGGACATTACATGGGAATTCTCTTGCCTGTGGAACTCCAGCCCAAGGAAAGGACTCACTGTTGAAGGCACAGTGGGAGCAGGGGTTGAAGTTCCTCTGGCTGGATTTTGGCCCAAGGCTGGTGCTCCTCACATCCCTGGGAAGTCAAAACCAACCAGGCTCCTTTGGGTTTCCTGGCTGCAGGACATCATCCCTCAGGCTGTGCTGACAAGGGGGGCAACAGTGCCCAGGGAAGGAAATTGGGAGCAACTGTCAGGCCCAGTCTGTCCAAAGGGTTTTCCACACTCTGGAGCTCTCCCAAGATGCTGCAGCCACAGGGTGAAATCAGGAACAGGGCAGGAAAATGAGAACAAGAGCTGGAGAAAATTCACCATCAATTAATGCAGAACCCAATGGTCTGTGATTCCACCTCAGAGGAACTGAATCCCCAGGACCACCTTCTCCTCCACTGCAAATCCAAGCCCTGTGGTCTCAGGAAAGCCCTGCTGGAAGGGCAGGGGAGCAGAAGTCCTCATGTGCCTTCAGTGAGAGCTGCTGGCTCTGCCCCCGAGCCTGCAGCAGCCCCTGGGAAATGGGAGTGATTTCATCTGGAATTTTAGGTACAGGCTGATTTGGGTTGTTTCCTAAAGGCCACAGTCTAAAATGTGTGAACAATAAAGGGGCTACTCAAACATCTCACATGTGGGGCTTTTCCTTCCCGGTGATGCACAGGCAGGACCTCCAGTGCTAATTCCATAGGAACATCCCAGTAGAGCATCATTCCATGTCTCCACACGTGTTTTTCCTGAACATTTCATCCTGCTGGAGGGAGAGTCATTCATTCCACATTCTGAGCTGACAAGTGAACCTGAAACATCACCGTGGAGAGGTCTGTGGTTGCTGTCAGGCCCCAGGGCATCAAGAACTCACAGAAATCATGGAATCATGGAAGGGGTTGGGTTGGAAGAGGTTGGAAGCTCATCCAGTTCTCCCCTGCCATGGGCAGGGACACCTTGCCCCAGCCCAGGTTGCTCCAAGCCCTGTCCAACTTGGCTTTGGACACTCCCAGGGATGCAGGGGCAGCCTCAGCACCTCTGGGCACCCTGTGCCAGGCTCTGGGCTGGTGAGGAGGCAGGGAATGATGTCTGGGCAGTTCCTGCATGTCCTTTCCTGACACACACAACAAACTAAACTCCACCTTGTGTCCAGAGTCAGCACATTTCAGGAACTCCCAGTTCTCCACAACGAGCTCCTGTGACCCAGAACAAAGCTGGAAACACACCAAGTCCCAGGGAAGTTTCCCTCTGGGAGCAAACAGCAGCTCTGGCATTTGGGACAACTCCTGCCAGAGCTCCAGGAGGGTTTGGACAACGTCCCCAGGGACAGGGTGGGATCCTTGGGGTGTCCTGTGTGGGGCCAGGGGTTGGATGGTCCTTGGGAGTCTCTTTGAACTCAGAATCTTCTGTGATTCTGAGAAGGAGCTTTAGAAATGCCAAGAAGGAACCACAGGAGAGGGCACGTTCTCCCAGTCCTGCTCCAGCCTCAGCTCCCAGCTGGGTCCTCTCCCACTCTCCATGCCAGTGGCTGCACCAGCTGGGAGAGGGGACACTGAGGGCTCTGGGAGGAGAACACTGAGGGTGCTGGGAGGAGAACATCCTGCTGTAGCACATGAAGGATTTGCAGCTCATTAGTCATTTTGACTCCAACTTGAACAACCTCATGTTCGTAAAGTTATTGGACATCAGAACAAGAGCATCAGTAACAGGGCAGAGGAATGGGCAGGGCTGGGCACTTCCCTGTGTTCCACAAAAATCAGAGGTAAATGGAAGGGTTCTATTAAAAGGTAAATAAATAGAAGGAATTCTCCCTGCTCTGAAGTCCAGACACATGTGTTGCCACCTGCTCCCAACTCACCAAGCCAAGAGGTCAGACTGGCTGGGCTTTGGTGTCCAAACTGAATGAAATACAAAAAAAATCAACCACAGACTTAAGATAATTTCAAAATCACAGAATCTTGGAATGGTTTGGGATGGTAAGGACCCTGAAGATCCTCCAGTGGCACCCCCTGTCATGGGCAGGGACACCTTCCCCCAGCCCAGGTTGCTCCAAGCCCTGTCCAAGCTGTCTTTGGCCACTTCCAGGGCTGGAACACCCCCAATATTTAGCTGTGGGGAGGTTCCACTGGGAACAGGAATCCTGGGACTTTCCTTTGCATCCAAACACACAAAGCACACAGAAAAGGAGTCAGACCTGCAAAGGGCTGAGCCCACACCGTGCTTCTCAAACCTCTGAGCACCAAGACAAAAAAAAGGGAGAGTTATGACCCTTCCTAAACATCCCCCAGAACAGCCAAAACCTCTTTACTGAAAAAACTATTTATTTGTTCAACATAAAATATCTAATGTGGACTTAACTCTCCAGGACCAGGAACCAAAGGAGTATTTTACAACAAGCTTGATACACACCGAGTTTTTCAACATTAAAATGTAAATCCAGCTCAGAAACTGTACATTCAGACACAGGAAACATTCAATGCTCTCTCAGTAAGAAGTCTGGAATAACAAATCATTCCATCAAAGCTCACTTGGAGAATTCTTTTCCCAGGCCAGTTTGGCACGTTCGTGTCTTGGCCAGTTGGCAGATCTGAATCCCACAGTTCTGTCTGCACTCCAAATGATCTCACATCACAGTTGGAAATGAAGCAGTGACAGGAATTCCTTCATCAGTGAAAAATAGTGTGGAAAACAATCTTTGGAAGCTGATTTTCTACAGAAATGGTGCTGCCTCATTGACAGGATCACTCTGTGGTGACTTTGAGCTCTTGTGTGGAGACCTAAATGTTTCAGTTTTACAGGGAACAAGCTCAAAGGTCCTCCTGCAATTAATTATATGCAAATACCTGCAAATCCTGAATTCCAGCTGGTTCTCCTGCTGAATTCAGAGGTGGGATCAGCTGTGGGGGGCTCCTCTCTCCTGCTCAGCTCATCCAAAGCCCACAAATAGCCACAGGAGTTTCTCCCAGACTTCAGTGAGCTTTGGATCAAGCTTTAGGTATCCCCTAAATCAAAGACCCAGCAGGACCTATCGTGGTATTTGTATCATTAAACACACTTTTAGTGCAGAATTCATATAAAGTGAAAAGGAAAAATGCCTTTAATTGCTGTTTTTTACCACTGTAAGTGTCACAGGTTAAAAGGGACCTATTCAACAGCATCCAAAGTTGGCATTCCCTACAAACCTTTTCCTGGGAAATAGTTTATCTGTAGGATCCAGGTGTGCATGAGCAGATAAACTTCCCCTAAAACTCTCTAAAGGCCATTGCAGTTCTTCAAAACTGTTGGATATTGCCCTAAGAAACAAGGTGAAATGTGAACAGTAACCCTGGAAAAGCAGAATTTTAACTGAGGGTAATGAATAACAAGCCACGTTTGCCTGTTTACACCAACCCTTCTTGGCCTCTTTCACTGAGCCACCAGTGGGGACTGGATGGACACTGGTGTGGCAAACTGGGACTGTTCCCAGAGGACACCCCCACAACACCAACACCCTCTCTGGTCTTTGCCACTAGCCTGAGTTTCCTCGAGTTTTTTTAGGAGTTATCCACTCTGTTGTCCCTCCAGTCTCTGGACAATGAGCCTGACACGTGGTGAAGCATCAGTGGCCCAGCAGTGCCCACCTGCACTGCCCCACACAGGCTCAGGGTCTGTTCCTGCCCCCAGGAATGGCACCTGCTTCCCAGGACACCTAAAACACTCAGCTGTGCAAAAATGTGTCACACACTCCCCTGTGCTGACATGAGACACCTGATCAGCCAGAGCCTGAAAACACAGCCCAGGATGAGCCCAGAGCCCATGTCACTGCCATTGGGGTGTATCCCACAGCCTGGAACGCTGAAAATACACTGAGGCCTGGAGGAGGCAGGTCTCAGATCCTCACACGTTCCCACAGGACCTGCAATGGCGTTTCCTGCCCAGTGACAGGATTCTGAGCTTGTCCTCACCTGAACTCTGTGACATTCCCTGGCAGGGGCAGGATCATCACCTCGAGGAGCCTGAGGGAGGACCTTCCTCAGTCAGGGCTCAGTGCAGTTTGGCTCTTCCTGTGATCTTTGTTCCCTTCTGCCACCATTCCAGCTACATTCCTTTGTCACCAGTCAATGTACAATCAGCAGCTCTGGAACAGTCCTGCCCAGCTGTCAGGAGGACAGCTTTTGTTGGGAGACACCTGGAAGCCGCTCCATCCCAACAGCAGCTCCTCCAGCTCAGGTTCTGTCTGCACTGCTGTGAGAAGGTGCTCAGGTCAGTGGAGCAGGGGCATACCTGGATCCATGGAGAGAACCACAGGAGTGTCCACCTCCACATTCCAAGCAAGACAGAAGGCTCAAGGTTTCTGGCAATGTCAGAGAATTCCGTTCCAAACCATGAGGACTTAAAAGCTGGACTTGATGACCTTGGAGGTCTTTCCCAACCTTAATGATTCCATGAGTTAATTTGTGATACAAGGATTCAGCTCTGCAGCAAATACCACCCCCAGTGCTCTGACCACCTGCCTGGGATGGGAGAAACATTCAGGAATTCATTTCCAAGCAATCCATGCCTGTCAAATCTGCAGGGACAGAACCCACAGCCAGGGGAACTGCAAAGCACAGGCTGGTTTGCCAGAGCCACCTTCTGTCGGTGTGTTTAATGGCTAAAAGTGCAAGGCAGGCAAGTAATTCCTAGTGCAGTGTATGGAACCCTCAGTGCTGGGCCAGGGCCGCCACAGACAGCAGCCCCTTGTGCCAGGCTCAGGAGCTCCAGGGTGGGCACAGCTGATGCCAGGCTGCAGTCACTCGGGGACTGGCTTGGCACGGGACGTTGAAGCTGAAGAGCTGACCATGCAAGCACGACAGAGAGACACCCTTCCTGCCAAACTCCGAGGGATGCCTGGATCACACCCCTCTCCATCCAGGTGGAAGGTTTTGATGAGTGTGAGCAAAGAGCAGCAGACACAGTTTGCTGAGGTGCCCCCCCAGCCCCTGCATTTGACACGTGACGTTGGCAGTGACGACGCTCAGCGTTGGACGCTTCGGGCTCGGCGGGTCCGTGAGAGATCTCGCTCCTCTCGTTCCTTCCTCCCACGTGCCATCACTCCTGTGACCCGCCTGGGGAGTGGGATCCTCTCCCCACCATCTCCTGGCCCCACTCCTTGTGGCTGGACTCCTGCAGGCCACGGCCCTTGGTCTCGATGGGCAGGAAGCAGGAGGCCAGGGCGGCCAGCAGGCAGCAGCCACTGTAAACCACCAGGGTCAGGTACACTGAGGACTCCAACATCACCTGCAGGGAACAGGCAGGGAGAGGGACACAGAACCTCAGCAGGGAGAGGAACACTGGGGCTCACGTAAGAGGAGAAATTTTAATGGCAGTATTGGGAAAAAAGGTTGAATTTCCACTGTGGTTTAAAAAGGAGGGAGGGACATTTCACCCAGGCAGGTCATGCCAGGACAAGGGTAATGGCTTAAAGCAAAAGAGGGGAGAGTTAGATGGGATACAGGGAAGAAATTCCTCCCCGTGAGGGTGGGCAGGCCCCCAGAAGCTGTGGCTGGTGGAGAGAAAAGCAGATTCTCCCTGTGCCTCCAGCCTCAGGGGAGAAGGTCCTTACCTGTGCAATGAAGGGGGTTATCAGGGCTCCCACTCTTGCCATTCCACTGCATGTTCCCAGGCCCAGAGCACGTGTGGCTGTGGGATAAACCTGGGGAGAAAACACCAGCCCAATAATGCCAGTGGGAAGTTCTCTTCCTTTCACTCCTAAATCAGTGGGAATTACTCTGTGGTGCCACAGCAGATTCTGTTTGACAATGACAATGAGATCTACAACTCAGATCTGGGCTGAAGCCCACAACTTTCCCCCATGTTGTCACTCCCCTTAGATATCCTCATTCCCAAAACAACCCCCTTACCTCAGGAGTGTAAACATAAGCAGCCTGAAATCCTCCAGAAATAAAAGCTCTTGCAATGAAGAGCAGCACAGTCAGAACATTCCTGGGAGAAGAAAGAGGAGAGCAGAGTTTGGGACTGTTCGGTTTGCTGGGTTCACTGGGAGACAAGGGCAATAAAGATGCTGAATTTATTAGAACCACTTTCTTTGGCTTTTCTAATGAACCCTTTGCATTTTTTCTGGACCTTTAATATCACAACGATGCCAAGCAGTGTGCATTCCCACAATCCCATCAGGTTTCCAAGTCTGTTCCTTCTAACTGAGAGCTGAGGCCTATTGAAATAAGGGCATTGAGGAGAAGGAAATGAGAGGCCACCTTTCCTTTCTAAAAGACCTGAACCCAATTGCCACCTGGATATGTGCAATTTTATAAGGTTCCTTTTCCAAGATGTCTGTACTCTGAGGTTTTGGACAGTGCCTGAAAAGGTTTCAATTCAGATCGGATTTAAAAGTGCCCAATGGTTACAATCTACTCACACTTAAACTCTTATTTTGCCCTTTGGATTGTTCTGTCCAAAAGTTTATAGTGAAGGATTTCTCCTCTCCTGTTTCTTTTACTTTCTTTCCAAACCCTGGTGAGAAAACCCAACCCCAGCCTTAATTCTCCAACTCAGCACGACCATCCCATGGCTTTTCAAGCCACTACTTCCAGCTCTCCTGACTCAACCAAGAGAGAACGGGGAAGAATTTGATCTTCCAGCTGTTCCCTGTGTTGTGCTCACCTTCCCACACAGAGGAACAGCAGGAGGCTGCAAAAGGAGAAGACAAGGAAGGACAAGGCCATGGTTTTCTTGCGGCCGATCCGGTCGATGATCCAAAGTGTCACCAACACCCCTGTGGAAGAGACCAGGTGAGTGCTGGGGACAGCAAAGGGGGAGGATGGAGCTGCTTTTAACAGTCTGGGATGTTCAGCTTTGGAATTCTGGTCTCTGTCTCAAATACCTTGCTGATGTGGGAGGGACAGTCCACTCTGCCACCCCTTAACCTCTGACTAATCGGGTGGTTCCTCCTGTGAAAGCCAAAAATGCCTGACTGTGGCTCACAGGGAGAACTTCTGACCATTGTTCCTTGCTGATCTTCCCACTGCTGCTTTCAGGGCTCTTTAGAACTTGGTATTTGCTTTCTATCCTGTTATTTAGATGTTGCCACCAAAGGATTTCTCACCTGCCTTTGGCAGAAAATAGATCAGGCTCAGAAAACCTCACTGGGTTAAATATTCCCTCTGATGCAACTTTCCCAGGTCCTTTCAAAAGCTGAGGTACAAGTGTGGGGATTATTCCAGAGGCAGAGCTGCCAGTGTCATATCCAGAGGTGTCCTGTTAACCTTCCCCACTCCCACTTCAGTGTGTGTGAGGATCAAATCAGCCCTTCCAGCTCCAGCCTCTCTCCAAGGCACACTCTGTCCCCTCTGCCACCCCTCCCTCGGTGACTACTTTGCAGGACACTCCTCTTGGGAGCCCCCGTGCACATTTATCATTCCTAATCACAATCTTTTCCCATTAAATGGCTTCTGTTGGAGCTTTAGTTCCCGAACCTGTAACCTAGAGCAGTGGGAACTCCCAGATTGCTGCCTCATGGCTTTATTTCCCTCAGATGAACACTGAGGAATCACCTCCAGCTGGAGAATCAGAGGCTGCTCCACACCATCGTGCTGGTCCTGGGTCAGACTGCTCCCTGAAACTCGCAGAAATTCACTGAAACTGCCTCAAAATCACTGGATCAGGACTGGGGTTGGACACAAAGATCCAGGGAGTAAGTTCCCCACTGACTCCCTGCACCCACCACCCTTTAACAATACTTCTGGAAAGTCATTCAGGGTGGAAATTCAAGTGATTCTGCCCCTTAGACTGAGATGTTTTTCCCTCCTCTGAGTGCCTGATGTGTGGTTTGGGTGGAATGCACAGTCAGAGGAGCATCCCAGAGCAATTCCTGGTGATTTTGTGTGGAGTCACCACAGAGGGAAGGGAGAGGCAGCACTGTGGTAGTGCAGAGCCCAGGCACGGAGCTCCCAGTGCTGAGGGAGGCACTTGGGCCAGTCAGACCAGTTCCAGGTGTGCCCCCAGAGCCCTTTCCCATCCCCCTGAGCAGGGAAGAACTGCTGCTTCCTGTTGCCACTCACCAGGGAATTCTGACAGGGTTGTCCAGAGCAGGTCTGTGTAATCCTCCTCTGTCAGGTACTCACAGGTCAGGCTGCACTTTGCTTTCACCTCCTGCCTTCTGCTGGATACTGGGGGAGGGAAAAGGAAAGAAATCACATTTTTATATATTTTAAGTAAGCTTTCCCACTCTGACTGCTGAAGTTTAGGAAGGGCTGCACTGAAAGGACTGGCACTGATTCCCTGCACTCACCACTCCTGCAAAGTCATTGAGGGTTAGAAATTCAAGTGATTCTGCCCCTTGGGTTGAATCGTTTTTCCTCCTCTGACTGCCTAAGGAGCTGCCTGGATGGAAGGCACAGAGTGGCCATTCCAGAGCAATTCCTGGTGATTTCACCTGGAAGGCAGAGCTGACACTGAGCAGTCTATGGTGAGTTCTGTGGCAGGTTTGTCAGCACTGTCACAAGGAAAACTCCCACCTCCTCATCACCTGAGCAGCCTTAGACACTCTTCAGTCCAGGGCTCATGAAAGTGAACAGAATTAAGCCCAGGAATTCAGCTTCTCCCCACAGAAACTGGGATTCCAGCACTTCCTGAACACTGACTAACCCCATGTCCCTAGAAAAGTGGGTGTTTTTAGGGGCTGCACCCTCCTTTGGGGAGAAAAGCAGAGCCCTGCAGCCCCCAAGCCCTGCTGTACAACCCTGGCATCTTCTCCCAACACTCCCCCTCCTCCTGCTACGATTTTCCAGCTTCCAGGCAGTTTTCCCTAATGACAAGTGTTCTGGACACAATCAGCCCTCCCCTGGGGAATCAGATTTTTCAAGTCTCTTGTTAATGCTGCCAAAGCATCTTTTCTTTCCTCCTCCAAAAATCTGCAACAAACAGGATGATGATTTCCCCCCACTTTCTTTTTCCTCAGCAGGTTTTCCCACCTGGAGAGCCCAGGAGCTCGCTCAGGACTAATTAGCTCTATCAAACCTGCAAACTTGTATTTATTCCACCTCAAGAAGAACAGATAAGAGGCCTCCCTTGAAGGCTGTCTTGCTGTTCTACATTCTGGGCTCAAAAACACTGCACAGGATCTCTCTGCCCTGTGCAGGAGATGAGGAACAGTCTATAAAAACATTTAAAATAAACTTACACCTCAGCCACATTCCTTCCCAAACCAACTGCAGAAGGTGAGTTAACAAAAGATACTCCACCATACCAGGGTATATTTAAGAAGATGATGTGGATTAGTACTCACTGCTGCAAACATCTCCTGCTTGGAAGAATTCTGTAGTTAATAAAACTAACCCATAATAAGAAAAGGCATTGGAAAACCTGCAAGGAAGCAAATGAGAGAGGAATTCTCAGCTGGTCAGACTCAGACTACACATGAATCAAACCTGAACCCACTGTGGGAGGAGATGCACTCAGTGCTACCCAGAGGCTCTTTCCCATCAGCATTTAGAAATCCAAGGTAATTTGACTGGGAATGAGGGCGATTGGGTGGTTTAATGACCTACAAATTGATACACGTTGGGGTTTGTTGGGGGTTTCTTGAGGAGGAAGTTGCTGTAAAATACCCTCAGTGAGGAGCACTTGGAGCTGTGCTGGCACTGAAGTTTGGGTGCCCTCTTACCATATAAACCAGAGCAACAACGTGGTCCACCTGAAGTGGGGGGTGAAAAGGTCCCTCATCTTCCCTCGATCTTCCTGTTGAAAAGAAGCAGAGATGAGGTGACCAGGGAACTCAGGAGTCCTGGGCTGGAGGGTGCAGAGTGGCAGGAAACACAGAGTTCCAGACTGCTTTGGGTTGGAAGGAGCCTTAAAGCCCCCCCAGTGCCACCCCTGCCACGGCCAGGGACACCTCCCACCAGCCCAGGGGGCTCCAAGCCCCGTCCAACCTGGCCTAGGACACTCCCAGGGATCCAGGGGCAGCCACAGCTTCTCTGGGCACCCTGTGCCAGGGCCTGCCCACCCTCATGGCCAGGAATTCCATCCCAATATCCCATCCAGCCCTGCCCTCTGGCAGTGGGAAGCCATTCCCTGTGTCCTGTCACTCCATGCAAGGGGTAATAGATCCAGAGGACTGTGTTCTACATTTCAGCTGAGGGCTCTCCAGGAGCTCCTTGGAGCTGGGATCCAAGGAAGGGATTCCTCTGCAAGGGGAATCCTCTGGGAGCAAAGCATTCCCAAATCCAGCCCATGCACAGGCCCCCTTTAAAGTTAGGGTTTCATGGAGGGGAGGGCTTTCCCACCCCACCCTGAGGACAAAACCACCCAAAACTTGGGAGAGAGTTCCTGGGCAGCCCATCAGAATTCCTGTGACTGCTCCAAGCACTTGGGAACTGAGGAGCTCAGATGTTCCCTGAGCCTCAGACGACTGCCCTGCTCCTCTGAGCAGGAACACTGAGTACCAGGGGACCTGCCCAGCCCTTTGCCCAGACCCACAGCTCCCCCTCTGCTCACTTTGCAGCTTTCTTTTCTTATAAAATCTTTAAATATTGACAGGGCTGCCATAAAAGCTGCAATTTGAAAGAATTCACAGTCCAGCCAGAAGTGCCAGCCTGGATTAGCCTGTGCATTAGGGCTGAACAGGAGTGTGCAGCCTTCCCACTCCAGCAAATGAGGATTAGATTAAAAATTAAAGACAGCCAAAGTGTCAAATTCCGTCTTGTCCCATGAGCGAAGATCTGGGAATTCTGATCTGAGCTCTTCAGTCTCAGGGTCTGATTTTCTTTAATAACAAGGTCTCAGGGTGAGGTTAAATAACATTAACTCCCATTTTGAAGGTGCTTTCCTCTTTGAAAACGAGACATTAACTCTTCCTCGTGGCAAAGGAGGAAGACACGTCCCCTTGCAGTTTTTACCAGTAGCTGAGGCACCAACACCAAAGAGAACAGTGATTGGTGGGTACTGGAGCTCTGGCAGGAGCTGCCGTGCCCGGACACACCTGGCTGGACACAACTGCATGGAAACACCTGGCTGGAAACACCTGGCTGGGCACACCTGGCTGGAAACACCTGCCCGGACACACCTGCCTGGACACACCTGCCTGGACACCACGAGCTTCCCCAGGGGCATGGCAGCTCCGTTGTCCGTGGCGATCCTCTGCAGGGTGCTCAGAGCCTTCTCCTGGTTCCCCGACAGCACATCATAGCGGGCGCTCTCCGGGAGCCACTGCGGGAGCAGAGCGGGGGGGTCACACACACGTGGGGGGGTCACACACACATGGGGGGGTCACACACACATG
>VXAU01000122.1:123252-136523 GCA_013399695.1 Formicarius rufipectus
GGTCACACACACACACACATTGGGGGGTCACACACACACACACATTGGGGGGTCACACAGGGCTGGAAACAGGCTGGAGATTCCCTGGGGGGAAATCCCGGGGACTCCAGCACAAGGGAGGGTTACAGAAATCATCTCTAAGAATTCAGAGTCATCTCTTCAGGCTTTAAAAACAGCAACCACCCCCATTTCCCCCCAAACTCCAGAATTCTTTCCCTTCAGTTCCCTTGAGAAATGTTTGGCATTTTGGCAGGTTCTTCTCATTATGCCTTCCCTGTAGGAATGGTAAAGCAGCCAGGGCAGAAAAGATTCCAAAATTCATGTTTTTAAGCTATTTTTAACTTCAGAAGAGGTTGTGAGCACCCGTATAACTGAAGGGATTCCTGAAAAACTAAGGAATCATAAGAGCTGCTAAACCACCCGACAAGGACATCTATCTATGGGGAGACTGACTGGCAAATATATCACCTACTACATAATAAGACACATCACTGAAGCTCAGGTTTATCTCATATACATCTTATTTTGGAATCTGACCTGGACTCTGCAGATTTTACCCCTCACTTGGGTGGATTTTTAAGTGGAAAGTGACCCTAAAAGTCCTGATTTTGACAAACTCTAAAGAGCAACCAGGGAAATGGCACCAGTTTTGGATAAAATGTCAGTTCCACAGAGCTGGCTTGAAACAAAGTCATTAAACTGGAGAGGGACCCAGGCCTGGTCTCACAAAATTCCAGCCCACCACTGTCCTCCAGCAATTCCAGACACAACCACTGCTCTGCCTGGGAGGGTTTGTGTGGCACCCTGTGGGAACAGCACTTTTGCCATCACTTCAGGTATTTCCCAGGAGACACCAAAGCTGCTGGGATTTCCTCCAGCTGGGTCACAGAATGGGGACAAGAGGGAGCTGAGGGGGCACAGCCCAATCCTGGGGGGATACCCACAAAGCAGAGGCCAGAGAAGAGCAGGAGGGGCAGTGCAGAGAGGACGAGCAGCCACCGCCAGCCCAGCGTGGGCATCACCAGCACTGCCAGGAGCACCTCAAACACGGTCCCGAGGGCCCAGAACACCTGGGGAGGGGAGAACAGACACCACGGGTGAGGACAGGAGTGATCCTAAAGTCTCCCTTCCTTGCAGCATTCCAGGGTGTGCCCTCTAGGCATGGCTGGAGGGAGAAGTGCCAGAGACATTGCAGGTCTGCCAGTGTGTGGGAATTGAGCCCAGACTCTTTAGAGGGGGTTGTTGAAATGTTGTAGGGGTGAGAATGTTCATTCCCAGCCTTGCAGTGCCTAAAGGGGCTCCAGGAATGCTGGCAGGGACTTTGGACACGGGATGGAGGGACAGGACACAGGGAATGGCTTCCCACTGCCAGAGGGCAGGGATGGGTAGGATATTGGGAAGGAATTCCTGGCCACGAGGGGGGGCACACCCTGGCACAGGTTGGGCAGAGAAACTGTGGCTGCTCCACGCCTGGAAGGGTCCAAGGCCAGGCTGGACAGGACTTGGAGCAACCTGGGCTGGTGAAGGTGTGGAAGGTGCCTCTGCCCAGGGCAGGGGGTGGAATTGGATGAGCTTTGAGGTCCTTCCCACCCCAAACCACTCCAGGATCCCCTGAAAGCCCAGCATGGACTTTCCCAGACATCCCTGTGTAACTGTAGGTGGCTTCTCATGAGGAATAGATTCATAAGAAGATGTTTCTTACAGAAAATGACCACCAGTGTTCCTGTGCCTCAGAATAATGCCCAGCTCCCACCAGAAGATCTACAACATTTGTTTTCCTTACCAAATCCAAGCGACCCAACCACAGTTTGTCCATGGATGAAAGATGGAATCAATACTTTGCTACCAAATAACAGCACTGGGATCCCCCTGCATGTCCTGCCCATGCAGAATTATTCTCCTTCACATCAGGAATCTCCTTTGTTTAACACTCAGAATTTGTTTCCAACCCTGGGCTGCAGCCAAACTGTGGCAGAACAGGTGACTCAGAAAGGAGTAACTCATGTCCTGGACTCTGCTCACCAAGGATTATTTAACTGGCTGTAGGATCAGCCAGAAGGTGTCCTAGGAGACTGACTTTGCCTTAAAGTCTGCTCCAGTTTGGTGAGGTTTTCCATGGGGATGCTCCTTCCAAACTGTCTGATGCAGCCAAGTGACAGTTCTGGCCCTGACCCTGCAACCATCCACTCAAGGGCTGTGAATTTTGCCTTAAAATATTCACAGGGTAAATTCTGCTCCCTGTGACTTTGACACATTTGGAGCTGAATGTAGCCCTGGATTTATGGAATAGTCATTCCTCCAAACCCATCACTGTGTTGTAGCTGAATTCCACCAGGGAATGGCAGACACCCAGTGCCCCCCCTGTGCTCACAGCACTCCCTCTGCAGCCCTGGGGGAAGTTAATCAGGAAAAAATCCCAAATTCAACACAAAGAGTGGAGAGTGACAGGGCAGCTTCCTGTGCCTGTGGACCTGAGCTGGTCCCAGACAAGGCAGCTCCACAGCAGTGGGGACAGGCAGGGCCTGACTGCAGCTCTGGGGGGCTCCAGGCAGGAGGATGGAGTGGGTGGTACCAGCGGCAGGATTTGTCCCTCCCAGGCTCAGCACACACTGCTCACCTCTATTAATAAAATGCACTTTGCTCTGGCTTTCATTGGAAGGAACTCAGCATACAAAGTCACCCTGCACAGAGGAACAGAGAGAACACGTCATGTTAGCACGGGGAGGAAAGTGCCCTGTCAGCACAAACAGAGGTTCAAACATCCCCTCTGCCTTTTAATTAAACTGCCAAACCCAGAGGAGGAACTCCATCCCACTGCTGTCCCCCTGACACTCGGGCAGACCCCCCTTCTCCACCAGAACAAACCCCTCACCTTTGCAGCAGAGGACACAACTTGCTCCTCCTGTGTGATTTTGTGGCCCCACAGTTGTTGGTTAAAGAATGTTTTCCCAGCCCTGCTCTGGGCCAGGATCTGTATCTGTTGTTTTCAGAGTGGTCCATCAGAATCCAACACAAACTCTTGCTGGGGAAAGTTTTTCTTCAGGGCTTTTCAACTGGCTCAGAGAATTTCACATCAGTCTCCTCTGCCAGGGCTCAGTTCTCCAGGAGGGGAAGACTTTCAAGGCCTGATCATGTTACTGGTATAAAATAATTTGCATTCCTTTATTGTGGGATTCCAAAAGAAACCACTGAGCTCTGCAGGGCCTCTGCTTCAGGACTGTGCCAAAGGGACATGGCACAGCTTCTCTGGGAGTGTTTCCTGGGCATAAAGGCAGTGCCAGCAGCCACTCAGGGCTCCCTCGCCGCCCCCAGACTGTCTGACAGGCTGTGCTCCTCCTCTCCTGGCATTCCATTCACACAGCCTGTCCCTGCCTTCAAACTCTTCCTTTGGGGTGTGTGACACAAGTCCTGCTCACTGCAGGAACAGTGGATTGATCTCTGAGGAGCTGCCCGGGCAGCAAAGGGCAAAGTCACTGAAGCACAAAGGGACACACAACATTCTGTCACAGCAGTGGTTTAGAGGGGAAGGAAAATCACACCCTGAAAGGCAGAGCAGGCCCCTCTTTAGCAAACAGGAGCTGATGAGTGACCCCAACACAAGGACATGGAATTGCTGCAGCAAGGCCAGAGGAGGCCACGAGGTTCACAGGAGGACTGGAGCACCTTCCCTATGGAGACAGGCTGGGAGGGCTTGGACTGCTCAGCCTGGAGAAGAGGAGGTTGTGTGGAGACCTCAGAGCACCTTCCAGGACCTGAAGGGGCCACAGGGAAGGCAGAGAGGGACTGTCCATCAGGAACTGGAGTGACAGGACATGGGGCAAAGGGTTCAGATTGACAGATTGGAAATTCAGGTGAGATACAGAGCAGAAAGTGTTCCCTGGGAGGGTGGGCAGGCCCTGGCACAGGGTGGGCAGAGAAACTGTGGCTGTCCCAGCCCTGGGAGTGTCCAAGGACAGGCTGGATGGGGTTTGGAGCCACCTGGGCTGGTGGAAGGTGTCCCTGCCCATAGAAGAGGGTGGAATGGGATGGGCTTTAGGGACCTTTCCCACCCAAATCAGTTCATTCCATAATGCTGTACAGAACTGTTGTCCTAAGAGAACACCCCATACCCCTGAATATTCCATATCCCTGAACACTCCACCCCCCTGCAGCTCTGGGTGTTGGCTCTGTGAGTGAACTCTCACATTCAGCATTAGACAACATCTCACAGGAAATTCCCCGAGGGGGTCAGAGCTTCAGGTGCAGCTCTGGATCCACACATGGACAGGGCACATCTCCTGCAGTCAGACAATGTGCTGGTGCCAGAAGGTTGTGTTCTAAGGCACCTTTCAGAACAATCAGAGCCATCATGGGAGATGCAATTACAAAGGTATTCCCAGAGATTCAGCCACTCACCTCTGAAGTTACTCAGCCTGCTTGAGGAGATTAGGAAGGAGCTACTTCTCCTACTCTGTGAAGGAGTCAATGAGCCATCAATCACAGTTAGACACTGACTACTCCCAAATAGCAGCTCCACGGGGCAAAATATCAATTATTGATAAAGATGAAAGGCTGCACAGAGAGACAATGGCTGAACTCTTCCCTTTACATTTATAATTAAAAGCCTAGAGCAGAGTTAGTTATTCCAGGTGGGAGATTTATGGATCCCTGTCTTCAGTGAATGGGATGACTCAGAGAAATGCCCTGATGCTGCCTTTTCACTCTGAGCCATCACAGCACTTTCAGAGCTCCAGGTTTGGAATCCCAGCTCAGGTTCAGCCGTGGCAGTCCAGGCTCTGCCTGAACAACCATCTGTGGTTTCACACTCAGGCTCAGCTCTGCCTCTGAGTGCTCATGGTTAGGTCATGACCTGTCTTGCAACAAGACCAACGTTTGGGTCAGCTGAACAGAAACAAGGCTTCAATTGGACAGGAGCATTTCATAAAAAATGAATAGAAAAGAGGAATTTGGACTTGTGAATATTTACTTACGACTGAGGGACTCCTCCAATCCCAAATCCCACCAGGCCCCTCAGCACCAGGATCCAGCTGTACACAGGGGCAAACCCACTGAGGATCCCATAGTAGAGGGTCCACAACACGCTGATCTTCAGGCCCTGCATTGAACAGGAGGTGGAGAGAGTTCCTTTGGAGCACAAACTACCCAAGCACAACCCAGAGCTCCAAATCCCCTTCAGTTCATGGGAGGGCAGCTTGTGCCTGTGGACTGGGACACTTGTGAACACGGAATCCCAGAATGGTTTGGGGTGGGAGAGACTTCAAAGCCCACCCAATCCCACCTCTGCCATGGGCAGGGACACCTTCCTCTGCCCCAGGTTGGTCAGAGCTCCTCCAACCTGGCCTTGGACGCTTCCAGGGGTGGGGCAGCCACAGCCCCTCTGGGCCATCATGCACCGAAACACCCACACTGCAGAAATGTTGGAATGTATTCCAGGAGGAGCTGCAGACTTACTGTTTTTCTCCCATACTGGTCTGAAATGTTTCCCCAGAGGGTGGAGCTGGACATCATTCCCACAAACACCACCTGCGAAACACCAGGAAACATTTTTACCATTAATGACAAGTGACAATTTCAGTGTGACAGCAAAGAGAACCAAAGTTCCAGGGAAAGCAGCAGATTTCAGCCCTAACAACAGAGGGACGTGTCCAAGGGATGCTCTGGGTTGGAAGGCACCTCAGAGATCACCCAGGGCATCTCTCCAGTGAGCTCTGCATTAAAAGGTCCCTCCAGTGACAGACCAGTGTGGCACTGGACTGGGCACTCTGGTATTACACCCACTGTGAGTCCAGCCCAGGCAGACACGGAGCTTTCCAATGAAAACACTCATGGATAAAGGCTGTTGGATGAGATCTGCAGGACAGAGCTGTTCCAGGAGCCCAGAGACCCTATTGCCATCCTCAGCAGGTCTCAGATTTAAAGAAAATTAGATAAAACTAGATAAAATTAAATAAAATTAGATCTTAAAAAAGTCTGAAGCATCAAAGAAAATACACTGCACCCTTTTCAGGGGGGCCACCACAAGTACGGTTAATTCTGTAGATGGAGGAATGAAATCCTGCCCACTGAAGTCCTGGCAAACCCCAACATGTTTCCCCCATCAGCACATTAAAACCACAGGAATCTTGCCTCAGAAATCAGTGATAACAAGCAATAAGTGGGGCAAGAAGCAGATCTGTTTGTCAGAGCTTTTGTCTTGTGCGCACTGACCTTTCTGCTCCTGATTTTGCTCAGCAAGAATAAAATTGTGCTGAGTTGGAAGAAGGAACAAGACCCTCTGCATTCAAGGAGGGGCAAGGATTTAAGTGATTTAAAGCTGCTGAGCATTTTGACCAGTTTATACAACACAGATGGCATTAAAAGCAAAAGGAAAAGAAGGGGAGGAGTTAAAGTCCATGGATACAGCTGAGGGGTGTGCTGAGAGGGTCCCCTAAGTTGTCCTCTTATCCCTAAAGTGGATGATCCCAACATCACATAACCACACTTAGGGGTGATGTTATAAGATCTCCAGTTCCAGAGAGAACTGGACAATGACAGAATCATGTGGGTTGGAACAGACCTTGGAGATCATCAGGGACAACCTCAAGAGGACTTGTTTGCTCTCTCACAGCTCCCACTGTGTCTGTGCCCCAGGCAGCTTAAATGTGCCAGAGACACAGGTTTTCAAAGAAGACAGTCAAAATTATCCAACCTCCATCTTCAATTAACCAAATGGCTTGAATTTTAGGATGAGTCTGAGTCAACTCCAATATTTTCCTGGAAATTACATCCAACTTTGAGCCTGAAACTTCCTCAGCTTTCCCTGAATGCCATGACTTCAGTCTTTTAAAAACCCCTCTATAATCCCCCAAGCCAAAGGCAACGTGCAGAGGCCACGGGAGAGGCTCAGCCTGGGGCCACAAAGCACCGGGTGAGGCTGACAAGGAGAGGAAGAGCCTCGGGGCACACAGAGCTGGCTTTGTCCCTACCGAGGTGAGTAGTGCCACCTGCCAGCTGGGCAGTCTCCACTCGCAGTGCAGCTGGGGAGCCAGGATACTCAAAATCATCATTTCCATGGCATCTGCCATCTGCAGGGGAGAAGAGAGCACAGTCAATCACTGCCTGACACACCCTGCTGGAGCTCCTGTGCCGCTCCCACCCCGTGCAGACACAGACACTGCAGCGGTTCTGACTGTTGAGCTCAGTGACTCTGGCACAGAGGATTCCAAGAGCCAAACCCACAGCTCCTGGGGGCATTTGGAGGAGTCATTTCCACAGTGCAGATTGCAGGGCTGAGCTTTCAGCTCCTTCACATACAGATTCAGTCAGAACTGTTTGATACCTTCAGTAACTTCTTTCCTCTCTCCCCTTTACCGGGATTTGTATCAGTATGTTGGTAGATCATCGGTAGACCAAATTCCACAGCTGATTTAGGATCTAAACCTTGGCAGACCCCAACATTATCCATGGATTTAAAACATCTTTGGAAGTGGAGGATCAAAATGATTTATAAGAACCTCAGGGACAGAGAAGTCCCTCAGTTATCCATTACTCCCAAATGACAAGTCTGACTCCTACTATTTTAGAATTCCAGGTAAAATCCCTTCTGTGCTGTGCATTTATCTGTTTGGAGACTCTCTGCCTCCATTCCTTGGGATCCCTGAGGTTGTCTGGTGACCGTGCAATGGATGCTGATCCCAATTACTTGCCCAAGCTAATCCAGTGATGACAGAGAGCTTCCACTGGAACTTCCCAAATCCAATGGCTTCCACTGCATCTTCCACCACGAAAGTGTCTGCAAAGAAAACAATTCCAGTGCAGGAGTGGATCCCTTCCCAAGCCAGAGCCACCCCTTGGGAGAGCACTTGCTGTGAGTACAGCTCCTAATTAACTGGGTAATTTACTGACATCTCAAATATATAACTCAGCTACTCAGTTTTTACACAGTTCCTACTCTGGAAAATCTGTGTCCTTCAGGAATGGTGCTAAACTCAAACTAACTCTAATTATTCCTGGAACGTTTCAATCACACAGAGGTAAATCAAAGTGGCACCAACAAATCCAGCCCACAATCAGCCTCTCACTCCTGGGAGTGACCCCTCCAGCCCTTGAACTGCAGCTTCCTCTGGTGAGAAGCTGTGCCAGCCCCAGCAATGCTGGGAGCTGCAGGGGAGGTTTCACTGCAGGGACAGCCAACCTGGAGTTATTTAAATCAGACTTTGTCCCAGACACACATATCCTTAAGCCTCCTTCTGTTCAGAATGCTGAGGGTTGTTCCCCACACAACCTCATTACGTTGTTCCAGCTGAAGATGCTGAGGTATCTCAAATCCTTCTGCTCAAGTGCAAAATGAACTGCACGAGAAGAGCACATTTTGATGTCTGAGTTGTTCAAGTCTCACAACTGTGACACTTCAGCAGTTTAAAAAGGACATTCCCCACAGAACAGCTTTGTCTGGCTCAGCTGCCCATCCTCACACAGCAAGAGCCCAAACCCACAATCCAAGAGGGAATCAAACACAATCCAAGGGATGAAACAGAGCAGAGATGTTCACAAGTAAAATTAATAACATCCTACCAAATTTGCACCTGCCTTGTGTAAGACAAAGCCAATATTTCTCATGTCTCCCAGACCAGTGCTGCTCCCAGGCAGGAGCAGAGGTTGGGATGTCATTCCTCTTGCTCCTCTTGTCCTCTGGGAAGGGAGATGGGAATACTGCAGAGTCAGCTGAGCCCTGAAGCAGAGCCAGGTTACCTGCTCCAGCAAACCTGGCAATGTCTTGGGAGCAGGGATTAGGTGTGAGGCGAACTGACACAGGTGCTGACAGCTGGATCCACAGCTCCTTCAAAGGATGCTGGAGATGCAGCACCAAACACCTGGAGCATCCCACAGAGAACGGGGTGACTAAGCCAGGATTTCCAGGAGTAACATCATTTGCCTCTGTCATTATTTCCTGCTTTTCTCTGGGAATCTTTAACTTCCCAAACCCAGTGTTAGACGGAGAGGTCACACCTTCCTCCCGGCAGGAAAACGAGGGACCTACTCACCATCCGTGGGGTTGGCAAACTCCTTTGGCACTGCAGCTCCGTCCTCCAGCTCCACGGGCTCCAACTCCGCCCTGACCCCCTCGATGTGCACCTCGTGCTCCCCCGAAGGGCCATCCTCGTCCGACCTGCGGCTGTCGCCGGTGCGGCGGAACTTCACCACCCTGCAACACAGCGGCTCTCACTGCGGGGGCTGCGCGGGGAGCCCAGCCTGGCCTGGAGACCCTCCTGGGGCACTGCACACCCTGCTGGGGCACTGCACAGCACAGCCAGATGGGGCACAGCACAGCTGGGGCACTGCACAGCCAGATGGGGCAGAGCACAGCACAGCTGGGGCACTGCACACCCTGCTGGGGCACAGCACACCCTGCTGGGGCACAGCACACCCTGCCGGGGCACAGCACAGCCAGATGGGGCACAGCACAGCACAGCTGGGGCACTGCACGGCCAGCTGGCTCCTCATTCCCCTCCTCCGTTCCACAGGGAATGCTGGATGATTTGTCCCGGCGTTTGGGAAACCCGCAGAGCACGTTCCTGTGGGACACAAGCACTGCTCATGTACCAGGGCAGCGTTCAGGTGTTACCTGTAGAGTTGTAAAACCACCCAGGTCTTAAAAACACAATCAGACAATACCTATTTAATGAGATACACATTTTGTGTGCCCAGATTTTATTGGGAATTAGGCCCACCCTGCCACTGAATTTCAGGGGGTTTGTCACTCAGGAAGAGCCCAAATTCAATTTTCTGTGTTATTTTTGAAACAAAACTCCCAAAACTTGTTCAGATTTTTAAACGCTATTTAGTGAAATACAGCTCATGGGATAATCAGAGAATTGACTGGTTTTTCTGCCCTGATGAGGATTTTGGGACTCTCATTGATTTAATATTATCTTAAATGTAATTATTTACTGTTATGTAACAATTAAATATTGGCATTTTGGGAAACTACTTGATTTCCAATACTTGGTTCATCTGTGCATTTTCTGACCCTCATGCCATCTCTGCAGCAAAGCCACAGAGGGAGTGAGACAGACCCAGACCTTTGCTACACTGACACAACTCTGATTGTTTGGTCACTGGACATCAAGGGGATTCTTTTTCCATCAGTGAAGTTTCCCATGGCCAAACAAAGATTTTGGAAGAGATTCCCCCTGTTTAATGGAACAGAGCCCTCAAGCTTCCCCTCCCTCACCTGCAGCACAGGGTGTTCCCCTTGGCGCCACTGCTTGTGAGAAACCAAACATTTCTGCAGAGAAACAGCTTTTTGGAAAGAGTTTCAATTACCACAGGATCCCTGAATGGTTTGGGATGGAGGGACCTGGACAGGGACACCTTCCACTAGCCCAGGTTGCTCCAAACCCTTCCAACCTGGCCCTGAGCATTCCAGGGATGGAAGCCAGGCTGTGCAGGTCCCTCTGGATCCATCCCTGCCCTGCAGGATGTGACACCCCCCAGAGATCGCTGTCACCTTGCTGGGGGATGCCCCGATCCAGCTGCAGTTTCCTCACTCTTGGAGGGTGATGGATGCCCACAAAGGCTCTGGGAATCACAAATCTGAGCACAGAACAACCTGCCCATTCCTCAGCAGATCAAACTCTGTGTTTATCACTCAAGAATACAGGGAACAAATGGACACAGATGAAGGATCCCCCCCATAGGGGTATTCTCTGTTTCAGACTTGCAAAACCCTTCCCAGCTGGGACATCTCAGGGAGCTGCTGCATTTATTGGCAAGATCTCCCAGCACCAAAACACCTGATCACACCTGCACTGGGAGCACTTTGGAGAACGTTCCCGTGGTTTTGTTTTAAAAAATGGGAAAACCAGCCCAATAAAATCGTCTCTGACACATTTTCCCGACAAGCTGAAGGCATCCTAACTGAGGATCTGGAAATAACTGGAGTTCATGGACATTTCCCAACTTATCGGGAGTGTTATGGGACACTTTGCTCTGTCATTGACACGAGCTCATGAATATTTAACACAAACTTTAAACATTCATTCCCTGCCGAGCAGAGCCATGGATTTATAAATAGGAATATGTTGCAAAGCACCTGAGAACGGGGCACCGGGGGAAATGGGGCCGGTTTGAAAGGGAACACTCGGCGCTGAGGGAAAGGGAAGGGACCGCGGGGTTAAAGGCACCAACGATTTCATCACTATTTTTTTTTCTTTTCTCTTTTTTTGTGCCCAGGCTCGGCGACCGCATCCCAAAAGCAGAGAGATCCTGGTAAATACCAGCCTTTTCCTTGTGCCTCTCCTGAGTCCCCGGGAATGTCGCTGGTCCTCCCCAAAAGCCCCTTTGCAGGGGCAGGTTCTGCTCCGCAGCCGCTCCCGGCGGCAGGAGGAGGACGGGGAGGAGGAGGATGGGGAGGATGGAGAGGAAGAGGATGGAGAGGAAGAGCGTCCCCGGCACAGCGTTATTTACAGATAAACCCCCGCAAAGGCGATTCCCACCTGCCCCCTCCCAAAATCCGCCGGCACTCGCACGGTTCTCTCCCACCTCTCATCATCTTTTCCCCCATGCAAAGGCAAAAAACGCCCCCCGATCGGGTGAATTTATGTAACGAGCGTCTCCTGCATCCCTCGGGATGCTGAGCCCGGGCAGCCACAGCGGGAAAACGGCCCGTTCCCCGCGGCCTAAAGCTCTTCTCGGCAGAATTCCCGCAAAGCCGGCGGGATTCCCGGTGTCCCCGCGGGCGGAGGGGCAGGACCCCCCCGGCTACTCACGGGAGCTGCCGGAGCTGGAACAAATCCTCCTCCATGGCCGGGCGGGGCGGCTGCGCTCATCGCTCCCGCATGGCGGGGTCGGGATCGGAGCGGGATGCGGGAGATGCGGGAGAGGCGGGATGGGGCTGGACAGCTCCGACGGGAACGGCCGGGACGCGCAGCCGCTCGCGGGGCTCGGCTCGGCTCCGCCGGGCTCATTTCGGCTCAACCAGGCACAGTTGGGCTCGGTTTGGCTCAGCCGGGCTCGGTTTGACTCAGCCAGGCACAGCTGGGCTTGGTTTGGCTCAGCTCAGTTCAGCTAGGCACAGCTGGGCTCAGTTTGGCTCAGCCAGGCACAGCTGGGCTTGGTTTGGCTCAGCTGGGCTCAGTTTGGCTCAGCTCAGCCAGGCACAGCTGGGCTCAGTTTGGCTCAACCAGGCACATCTGGGCTCGGTTTGGCTCAGTTTGGCTCAGCCAGGCACAGCTGGGCTCGGTTTGGCTCAGTTTGGCTCAGCCAGGCACAGCTGGGCTCGGTTTGGCTCAGCTGGGCTCAGTTTGGCTCATGCAGGCACAGCACAGCTCGGCACTGTTTGGCTCAGCTCAGCACAGCCTGGCTGGTTTGGCACAGCTGAGCTCAGTGCAGCACAGTTTGGCTCGGCTCAGCTTGGTTTGGCTCAGCTGGGCTCAACTGGACTGGACTGCACTGGGCACAGCTTGGCTAGGACTGGGCTTAGCTCAGCTTGCCATGGCACTGCTCGGCTGGGCTGGGCTGACCTGGACTCCCTGTGGCTGGGCTCTGTTCAGCACAGCCCAGCTCGGTTTGGCTCAGCTCAGCTTGACTCAGCTGCGGTTCCTGTCCCAGAGCAGCCCCAAGGACGGGGGGCTGAGCTTGGGTCGGGTTGTGGAATCTCTGAGAGTGGAATCCCCATGAGTGGAATCCCTGTGAGCGCCTCAGGCTGTCCCCCAGTGCCACCCATGGGACTCTCCCCCAGTGCCACCCGTGGGGCTCTCTGTGCCACCCATGGGGCTGTCCCCCAATGCCACCCACGGGGCTGTCCCCCAGTTTCACCCGTGGGACTGTCACACCCTTGGCCAGGGCTCGTTCCAGGGGATATCCCAATATCCCACTGATCCTGCCCTGGCACCACCGGGCTTTTGGGACTGCCCAGCCCCGGAGCTCTGAGACCCTGCTGGAAGCCGGCCCAGGACACTGGGACAGAGCTGAGACAGAGCCAGGACACTGATAAGGGCCTGTCACACCCAGTACAGACTCGGGACAAACCCGGGACACTGGGACAGGCTGTTACTGCTGGGTTGGGCCCCTCACACCCAGTACGGGCCTGGAACCGCTGGGACAGGCCTGTTCCGCTCCGTATGGACCCGGGACAACCGGTCTGGGCCCCTCACACCCAGCACTGGGCTGGGATACCCCATACGGGGCTGTCACACTGGGACAGAGCTGGGACAGCGATAAGGGCCCGTCACATCCAGTACAGAGCCGGGAACGACCCGGGACACCAATAAGGGCCCGTCACACTGGGA
>VXAU01000122.1:137216-152242 GCA_013399695.1 Formicarius rufipectus
AGAGGGGAGGGGGCCTGGAAGGCGGGCGTGGGACTCGGAGTGGTTTGGACGAGCTCTTGGCCGAGCCTTCCCTTCCCTTATTCCTGTTGTTTTTTCCCTTCTCTTCTTTCCGTATTCCTTTCTTCTCTTCCCTTCCATTCCTTTCTCCCCTTCCCTTCCATTCCTTTCTCCCCTTCCCATTCCCCCTTCCTTTCTCCTTTTTTCCATTCCCTTCCCCGCTCTCCCCTCCTCTCCCTGGTTGGACTGTGCCTCACCGTGCCTGTCCTCGTTCCCGACGGCGTTCCTGACGGCGTTCCTGGCGGTGTTCCCGATGGCATTTCCGATGACATTCCCGACGGCATTTCCAACGGCGTTCCCGATGGCGTTCCCGATTGCCATTCCCGCTGCCATTCCCGCTGCCATTCCCCATGTCATTCCCGCTGCCATTCCCACTGTCATTCCCCATGTCATTCCTGCTGCCATTCCCCATGTCATTCCTGCTGCCATTCCCCGTGTCATTCCCACTGCCATTCCCTCCGCCATTCCCACTGTCATTCCCTCCGCCATTCCCACTGTCATTCCCGCTGCCATTCCCCATGTCATTCCCACTGCCATTCCCCACGTCATTCCTGCCGCCATTCCCGGTGTTCCCGGGCAGGCAGGGGCTGCTGCGGCACTGGGGGCTGTTGGGGGGCGCGGCGGCGGCGCTGGCGGCCGGGCTGTACGTGCTGTGGGGGCCCACGGGCAGCAGCCGGCGGAGGAGAGGTGAGGGCTGGGGGAGTGGGAATGGGGAGTGGGGGTATGGGAATGGGAACAGGGACTGGGAATTGGGGGGTGGGAATGGGAACTGGGGACTGGGAATAGGAGTATGGGAATGGGGGGGGTGGGAATGGGAGCTGGGAACCGGGAATGGGAGTGGGGGTATGGGAATGAGGGTGTGGGAATGGGAATGGGGGGGTGGGAATGGGACCTGGGGACTGGGAATGGGGAGGCCCTGGGGCTGGGGCTGCCCTGAGGGGCTCAGGCTGTGCTGAACCTTGGCAGGGCACCTGTGCCCATCTCCCAGGTGGAGGGTTATGCCAGGGAAGGGTTATGGGGGATATTGGGAAGGAATTCCTCCCTCGGAGGGTGGGCAGGCCCTGGCACAGGGTGCCCAGAGAAGCTGTGGCTGCCCCATCCCTGGGAGTGTCCAAGGGCAGGTTGGATGGGGCTTGGAGCAGCCTGGGCTGGTGGGAAGTGTCCCTGCCCAGGGCAGGGGTGACACTGGGACATCTTAAATCCCTTCCAACCCAAACCAGTCTGTGATTCCATGAAGTAACAAACGAACTGAAATAATTACATTTCCCTGTAATTCTGACACCCAACACAACAGTCCTGCTGAAGGAGGGTTTGTTTCTCCCTTGAGCTGCTGGTGTAACTCTCCCCCTTCACTCTGCAGGGCTCGTGCCAGGCCTCCTGAACCTGGGCAACACGTGTTTCCTGAACTCCCTGCTGCAGGGCTTGTCCTCCTGCCCCTCCTTCATCAGGTGGCTGGAGGACTTCACAGCCCAGTACAGCACAGAGCAGAGCAAGTCCCAGGAGCACCAGCACCTTTCAGTCACTTTGCTGCAGCTCCTGAGAGGTATTGCAACATTTTCCTCTTGGGGGAAACTAAGAATACAGTAGTCTAAATGTTATCATTTCTAGCCTCTTTTCCCAAAGAAAGAAACTCCTGTGGTTTTATTCCCTCTATAATTTGAAACCCCTTGGCCAAGCTCAACCACCTTTCACAGAGGGGCAGAATTCTGGAAAAAAAGAAAAAGAAATCATTAGCAAAGAATTTAAGCACTTTTCCCAGGATGACAGTTTTCCCAAACATCTGGACTATTAAATGAGATCCTTTGGATGATTTTGGATACGGAAAAAAACCTCTGTGCTGGAGGTGACTTGTTTCAGACTCTCCCTGTGCTGAATTTGTCTGTCACATCTTCAGACTGATCCATTGGCTCTCCCTGGTTTCCCTCACAGGGGTTTTTTAAGGAAAACCCTTGGAAGTTCTGTCTTGGGATGTTCCTCCTAAAAGGGTGGCTCTGAGCTGGTGTGGGATGGTGGGGCTGTAACCTGGGCTGGGGATTTCCCCCATTTCTGGCTCCCTGACCCCTCTCCTGCCCTGTGGCAGCCCTGTCCTGCCAGGAGGTGCCCGAGGATGATGTCCTGGATGCCAGCTGCCTGCTGGAGGTGCTCAGGGTGAACCGCTGGCAGATCTCCTCCTTTGAAGAGCAGGTGAGCCAGGGAACATTCCTGGTGTGTGTTAGGATCCCAGGGATACCAGACCTGGAGCTCTGGCAGTGACAGTCCCGAGTGTCAGAGCTGAGCCCAGGCCTGGGGAACAGCCCTGGGACTGAGGGGTTCCTGGGACACTCCTCAGGGAAAGCCTGGCTGCTTCCAACCCTCAGAGTTACCTTCAGAGTTACTTTGGGACAGCAGGGCCAGGAATGTTAGACCACATTAAACCTGATCAAACCAGCCCAGATCCAGCCCTAACTTCACTGGGGATGATGGATCTGTGCTCTGCTTCCAGGGTGGGACTCCACTCACATTTCCCAATTTTCTTACTTGGAACATCCAAGATTTCTAATCTTTCCAGGATTTCCCATCCTTGTCAGTGTTTCCAGCCCTGGGTGCAGCTGGGAATGAACTCCCTCAGTATCCCACTCAAAATGCATCCTGTATTTCCAGTTATATATATTTCCAGTCATGCTTTCCTTGAGTTCAAGGAAATGGGGATCAGGGCATACATTTCCTTATTTTCCTCCAAGTATTTTAGTTTCTTGTGAGTTTATATTGCCCAGAATGTCTTTAATAGTCTGTGCTGTTACAGAGCTTTCTGGCGTAACAGCAGGTGCACAATGAGTGTCATTAAAAGAGTTTATATAATTTTGCTCTTTGCTTATGTATTTCTATTAATATATTTATACAGATAATTATGATTTATTCTCTTTATTGTAGATATCTACACATCACTGTTTAGTATTCTATATTTATATAATCCAAACTATATATACGTATTATGAATATATCATGATATTATGAATATAAAGTGTGGTGGGCTCTGAGCTGTGGCTCTCCCCAGCTCCTGGGATGTGGTGTCCTCATGTGTCCTGGCTCTTCCCCCTGTCCCAGGATGCCCACGAGCTGTTCCACGTCCTCACCTCTTCCCTGGAGGACGAGCGGGAGCGGCAGCCCCGCGTCACCCACCTGTTTGACGTGCACTCCCTGGAGGTGAGTCCCGTGGTTCCTGCAGCAGGAGGGGTGTCCTGGGATCTGCCTGCCTTCCCAAGTCCCTCTTCAGAGGCTCAGGATGTTTTGGTTATGGTCACAAAGCTGCTCTTTGATAGAAATTCATCCACGGTCAGGCAATTTAAGGAGTGAAAACGTGTTTGGATTTATGCCGATCCCGCTTTCCTGAGGGTTTTTGCATCCCTAAATCCACGGAGTACAGGGATTTAAATGCTAGCACAGGGCAGGAGTCCATCTCAGCAGTTACTCTTGTCATGGGAAAGGCTTGAAAACTGCAAAATGGACATTTATGGAGGCAAAATTTATCTTATCCTCCAGTTCGGTGATAAACTTAATGCAGATGGGAAATTTTTATCTCTTTTTGCCTAAAATATACACAAAATGTTTATAAAATCTCATCTATTAATACTCTGAGGCAGAGAATTCTGCAGATTAATCGTTCATTTTATCAGCAGTGCCCTTTTTGGCAATTACAAGTTTGTTTTGTACCAGGTTTTTGTGTTCCTTAAATAGAAAGAGCCAGTGAAACTCCCACAGTTGTTCTAATGGCAGAAAAGCCAAATAGGGGATGAAATAGGAACATATTTAATTGTTTCTAGGGTTAATGAATTCTTTTTATCTTCCTCTGTAGCAACCAGAAACAACCCAAAAGCAAATCAGCTGCAGAACAAGAGGTAGGATTTTTATCCATTCTGGAATATGACTGTTGACAGTGGAGTTACTTCGTTAATTATTTGTTTATGAACTTAATTGATCTTTGTATTTGACTGAAATACACCTCAAAAATATAACCAAGCCCCATTAATTATCAGCAGTGGGACAGAACATGCTTTGGAGCAGTGAATTCTGTTGCTGTGGGGCACAGATGTGGAATTGAAGGGCATGGTTACATGGAAGATAAAGGGCCAACGTGGGCCTTGTGTTGCAGGATCTCTGCCCCCCGTGTTGAGCCACTGGAAGGCTCAGCATCCTTTCCATGGGAGGCTCACCAGCAACATGGTCTGCAAGCACTGTGAGCACCAGGTACCAGGGCTTCTGGGGGTTTCAGAAGTCATTTATTTATTCATTCAATGACATAAATATATATAAATATATATAAATGTATGTATATATGTGTGTAAACATATATTTTGTATTTATCTATATTTTATATAGATATGTTTATTGTGGTGGTGGTGGGGAGTGAGAAATTATCACTAAATATACTGAAGGAAATGAAGTGTGATCCACTCTTGTGGGATAACAGCTGTCTCATCAAACAGAATGAGAGCTGTCTTACTATATAATTAATGATTAATTGATACTGTTACCTGACAATCCACTCCCATAGGTTTAGGACTTGCTGTTCATTCAGCACATGACTTTAAGACTGCAAAGGGAAATGAATTTGCAGTCCAGTTATCTGGAATAAGGAGATGGAGATAACCTGAATAAAAAGAAATACAGAAAATCGATGTGATTTATAGATCAGGTTTTAAGGTTACCTTTGTTCTTCCCCTTCTCTAACCTCACAAACACATGGAGAGGAGCAGGAGGAGGCCGAGCAGCACCTCCTGCCTGCTGCTCCCTGGCGCTGGGATGGGGGTTTGGAGCCTGTTCCTGCAGGGAATTGTGGCCAGCACGGGGCAGGTGTCCCCTGGGAGGGCCTGGCTGGGGTTTTGTGACCTGGCTGGGGTTTTGTGGCAGGCTGGGGTGAGTTGTGGCTCCTGCAGGTGTGGCCTCTTCTTTTGCAGAGCCCTGTGAGGTTCGACACCTTTGACAGTCTGTCCCTGAGCATTCCTGCGGCCGTGTGGGTGCGTATCCCACTGCTCCTGGGGCCAGCCCTGCCCTGCCCTGCCCTGCCCTGCCGCCTTGCTCAGCTGCTGCAGCCCCACAGTGACTTTGGAGCCCCTGGAGGAGGTTCTTTGCCTGCCCTTTTGCAGTGCTGTGGTGCTGCTGCAGGACCCGTCCCTGCTGTGCTGGTGCAGATCACCCGTCAGGACAGCAAGCACAGGGACACCAGGAGGGGTTGCTGTTTCCCCTGGTGGAGGGCCTGTCCTTCCTTGGGTTTGGCCATATCCCAAGGGCTGCTTCCCACTCTGGGAAAGGGCCCTGCAGCTGCTCTCCCAGTTCATTCCTTACTCCACACAGGCCTTTTCATCCAGTGTTTTCAACTGGGAGTTGTTTCCATTTCCTTTTGGCTCTGATCGACTTCAAATGTCCTGTTTGTAGATTTTGGGGGACAAAATGTGCAGGACATTTTTGGATTTTAACACCTTGTTATTTCACTTCTGGTAGTGATTTGTCTTCCCAAACAGGGAACAACTGCTTGCACTCAAGGAACTTCAGATTCCTGCCTGCAGAGTGCACTCCTGGACAGCCAGGATTGGGATTTGGGCACATCTTGTGCTGTTTATACCATCATTGCAGGTGATGCCCTTCACCCTTGGCAGTGCAGGGTAAAGGGAAGGACAGGAAGGAAGCCTAAGCCCCACTAAAGGCTATGTTTCTCCTGTGTGGAGGCTCAGAGAGCATTAAGTAGCCCTTGAAGTGCTGGAACTACAGAAAAATAGTAACAGGACAGGAATGTGTGGTTTAAAACCCCACTGGGGGAGTCACAGCTGTTCTTCCCCACAGCCTATTCCATGTGAATCCTGAGGAGGGATCCCCACAGTTACAGTGTCAGTCTCCCACACCCAAAGCCACTTAGTGTTTTCAAGAAATAGCTGTGCAATTTTGTAGTTTCCCTGGAAGAAATGAGTAAAAATCCTTTCCCAAACTCCCTGAAATGCCTGCAAGTAACTGTGGCTTTTCCTGGCTCCCAGGGCCGGCCCATGACCCTGGACCACTGTCTGCATCACTTCATCTCCTCCGAGGCTGTGAAGGATGTTGTGTGTGACAACTGCACCAAAGTAGGTCCTTGGAACTTCTGCGAGCTCTGAGCTCAGTTTTCACCCTGCTGGCAGAATTGTGCCCTCACTTCTCTGCTCCTTTCCCTTTGTGACTTGAGGAGAGTCTCTGACCTGCCTGGGACTTCAGAGATTTAACATGGGGTTCTTACCTCCCAAACTATTTTGAGGCTTTGTTTACTATTGCAAAACTTACAAATATTTTATTCTGTAGTTACCAGGTATTATTTAGATAATATTTGGAATAACTTTTTTGTTCTGGTGCTGTTTGAAAACCAACAGAAAGGACATACAAGTACATATCAACCCAAAGATGGGGTTTGTTCTGGAAATGTTTCCGCTTGATTTTGGTTTGGAATTCTGATCCTTTAGGATAGGCCAGGAATTCTGAAGATGTTCCTAATTAATGCACTGAGCACAGTTCTAGACAGGCAGTTTGCAGACCTGCACTGTGATGTGGAATTGGACACAGGAGTAACCAAATGGCTTTGTTTTGTTTCCTCTCTGATTTCAGATCCAGGCAGAAGGAATTCTGAATGGGCAGAGCATTGAAAACCAGAAAACAACATTTGTAAAGCAATTAAAGTTAGGAAAGGTGAGGCAAGTTAACCCTCCAAGCCTTCTAAATCCTGTTATACAGTAACTTCTTTCTTTCATCTTTTCGTTCTTGCTATTAGACCAATGTATTGTTTTACTTCTAAAGTAAACTTAGCAAATATTTGTGGGCATTGAGGCCTCAACTCAGCAAAACATCAAACTCTAAAGCTTAAAGAATGGGAATGTTCTACTGTTGTTCAGCAAAACACTGAAATGTGAGTTTGGCTGGGTCTTGTCTTGCATTAGTTCTTGATTTCTCTGGTGAGAACATTGATTTATATCTACAGTGCTTGCAGCATCTTTAGTAACTGCACATTTTTAACAAATGAAAATGTTCAAATGCAGGTGGTTTAAACAAGTGGCTGTGGTGATAAGCATCAGGTGTAATTTCTGTGAGAACACCTGTCGTTTTTGCTCTGTAATTCTGTCCTGCAGAGGCCATGGGGACACTGTGTGTAATTCAGAGCCTCAGGTGCCATTAATAACAATAATGTGTTGTTGCTAGAGGTCAACCCTGGCTGGTTTTGAATTTCAGCTCTTCATAACTCCCTGACCTTTTTCCCCTGGTTCTCTCCCTGGGCAATCCATGAATTGCTGAGGAGTGGCAGATCCCAGGAGTCTCACCAGGGTCTGAGTTACTGCCATGCCCTGGGGACGCTGCTGCCACTGAGCCCACACAGGAACAGCTCAGGGCTGCATTTCCTTATCCCCTGGACTTTCCACCTGTTTGTTTTCATTTCAAACTTGTCCTGACCCTCCTTTCCTGTGGGGTGTTCTTGAAGCTGCCCCAGTGTCTGTGCATCCACCTGCAAAGGCTGAGCTGGTCCAACCAAGGCACTCCCCTGAAGCGACACGAGCACGTCCAGTTCAGTGAGTTCCTGGTCATGGACATCTACAAGTACCGAGTTCCTGTGCACAAACCCAGCCCCAGAACCCCAGAGGAGACCCCTGGAGCAAAGGATGGCACTGCAGTGAAACCTCCAGGTGCTCTGCAAACAAAACATAGCAGATGTTTCTACACTGCACTGGTAAAACAGTCTGATGTGCAGAATGAACCCAAGAGCAGCATCTTTATGTGGATCTGTGCAAAGAGGGCAGGGAGAAATCCCTTCCCAGCCACTGTTCCAAATGGACAGTTCAGTTTTGATCATTTAATTTGATCCTACCAAATATTAAAAAAAAAAACAACCAACAAAAAAATCCCCACAAAACCAAAACAAAAAACTTAGAAAAGATAGCACAGAACTCACATGTTTTATGTCCAGACAATGAAAGAATGTTGACCTTGGGATGTGTTGGGTTTTTTATTGGTAGTGATCCTTTTTAAGGCTTTGGGACAAGCAGAGAAGGAATGTTGGGATTCTTGAGAAACAGTTGGAAAAAGGGCTGTTCTTCAAGATTTTTAATACTCTGTCCAGTTGGGATTTTGTGAACCTGGTAATTTTGATATTTGTCATGTAAAACCAATCAGTGCTGTGCTTGGGTACTGCAGTCCCCTGGGTCTGGGAGGGAGTGGGATGTGTCATAAGTAAAATACGGTATAATGAGTGCTGGTATTAGCAATATAACAGTAGCATTTAAGTTAAATCCCTGAATTTCTCCTTTCTCTGACAGAAGCAGAACAACCCCCTGGTACCAAACCACACTTCATGAATGGTGCCTCCTCCTCCTCCTCGTTTTTAAAGTCTCCAGGAACTTTTCCACTTGCTGCATTCCCTGAGTGCAGGTAAGTCAGAGATTTGTACCCTGTCCCCAGGATGGGGGTGTCCCTGTGCTGGGTGTCCCGCCAGGATGGGGGTGTCCATAGAGGTGTCCCCATTGTGAGGTGTCCCCGTGCTGGGGGTGTCCCCAGGATGGGATATCTCCAGGATGGGGGTGTCCATAGAGGTGTCCCCGTGCTGGGGGTGTCCCCAGGATGGGAGTGTCCACAGGGATGTCCTCATTCTGGGGTGTCCCTGTGTTGGGGGTGTCCCCAGGATTGGGGTGTCCATAGGGGTGTCCCCCTGTGCTAGGGGTGTCCCCGTGCTGAGGATGTCCCTAGGATGGGGGTGTCCTCCTGTGCTGGGGGTGTCCCCAGGACGGGGGTGTCCCCCCGTGCTGGGGGTGTCCCCGCTGAGGCCGTGTCCCCGCAGGACGCCTCGCTACGTGTACCGGCTGATGGCAGTGGTGGTGCACCACGGGGACATGCACTCGGGTCACTTCGTCACCTACCGGCGCTCGCCGTGCCCGCGGCCGGCGCTGGCGGGGCCCGGCCAGTGGCTCTGGGTGTCGGACGACTCTGTCCGCCGGGCCAGCCTGCAGGAGGTGCTGGCGGCCAGCGCATACCTGCTGTTCTACGAGCGCGCCGAGGAGTGAGCGCTGCCCCTGCCCGCGGGCTCGCTGCCTCTCAGCCCCGCCCGAGCGGCGTCCCTCGTGTCCCTGCTGTGTCCCCGCGTCCCCGTTTCCCGAGGCGGGTGCTCTGTCGCTGCAGGGGATTCCCGAGGGTGGGGAAGCCGCTGTTGGCAAAGGCGATGATTTAAGGGACAAAGTGCCTTGAGCTGCCTTGAATGGCTGCGTTGCCGCTGACTGAGTCCACTGCGTGTTCCTCGTGGCCTGGGAATGCCCCACCACCGTGGGATGAACTGGTGGAATCAGATTTCCCTTGACAGCCCAGCTAATCTATTTATCAAGTCGGGCATCTCCTCAAATAGCCACGACCCCAACATTTCCTTGGTCACATCATTTTCCCACTACTTTAGTTTTTTATGTGTCATAGAAATCCTGCTGCTGATTCAAAGTGCAGTTTCCTTTTTCCAGGAGGTAATTTCTTCCTCTGTTAAGAGCTGAAACCTTAATTTATTGCTCCCTCCCTTTGGAATGTCGGTGGAACCAGCACACAGAAGTGGTTGTTAGTGATCAGTATTGTCCTTTCCTTCAGCACTGTTGAATACAGTTGCTTGTAGCATCGACTACACCTTTTAATGCTGTGATTTCCAAGCTGCTGGAAGTGTTCTAGACTTGCCCTTCCCCTCTTAGTGCTGGAAACTGCCATTTCTCACCACTGGACTGGGCTCTGCATGGGCTGGGAGTGGGAGCTGAGCCGAGCCTTTGTCCTTGTTAAGTGGAATATAAACAACAGGACCAGCACTGGGGAGCACTTACTGGTCTTGTGAAGACAGTCTGGGAACACTGGTGTCACTGCTCCTGCTCCAGGCTGACCTGTAAATAGAAATAAGGGGAATTCTGCTGCTCTAAACTCATGTGCAACAACAGTAAAATCCCAAACAAAGCATGGAGGGAGAAGCAGCAAAAATTCTCCTTTAAAATTCTCCTGCTTTTAAATCACCAGGAATAAAGTATGTAGGTTGTTTTTAGCTCTTTTCTATCCTGAAGGAGAAAATCACTCATCAAAGCTTTTTTCAGTGTGAAACAGTAGCTCAAGTTTTCAAATAACAACTGTCTTAATAGTTTTTTAGGGCAACTTTGTACCTCATGTGCTCATATTGCTGCCCAAAAATCAGAGGTGTTTGGAATTCCTCATGGGAGGCTCCAAACTGGCCAAAGCAGGAGTGATAATGGATGGATATGGAACACTATCTACACAACTCATCATTCCAGAGTATTCCTGCTCCAGGTACTGCTCGTAGTACATAAATATTGATAAATCCACTGCTGTACCAGTTCCTGGGAAGTCTCCCTGGCTATGCTAGGCTAAAGTAGCTTGGTTTTAACCTGTTTTAAGTCATAGAAAAACAACAGGAAAACAAACAAAAATAATCTTGAAGGATGCAAAATGCCAAAAAAACCTGTGCTGGCTGTTGGAAGTGAGAGCTAAGAGAGCTGGAGAAGAAGCCAGCCCTCCCTCCTGGGAGCACTGGGGGGCAGCAGGAGCTCTGAGCTGTGCTGGGGATCACTGGAACCATCACACAAAGCCTCTCCCTCCAGCACATCCACCAGCGCACCTCAGAACTCCAGCCCTTCCCCCTGCCAGCAGTGTGCATCCTGCACTGTCCCTTCTCAGCACTCTGAGCAGAGGTTTGTCTGGATTTTGGGGTCCAGCTGAGCAGTCCCTTGGTCAGAGCAGGGTCGTGCTGGAGGTGGGGCACAGGATACACACACAGTCCCTGTGTTTTCTCTTGCAAAGAGCTGCATTTCCCTCTCAAGGGCTGTGGAGGGGAGGGTTGGGCAGTCAGCAGGTGTTCCAGCCTTCCCTGGGGGGGAAGGAGGAGATGGAGCAAATATCAGCACCTCAGTCCTGTTCTGAGATGTGCAAGATCCTCCTACAGCCCTCTGGGAGGTGTTTGTGAGCCAACCCTCCCCTGGCAGGTCCCTGGGATCTGTTTCCACCAACCCTCCCTTTTGGGGTCCCAGGGCTCTGTGCAGGCACAAGGCTCAGATGCTGTTACTTGTCACTCACAAGCTGCTGTGGTTGTTAATAAAGAAGTTGTTAATAAAATGTAAAAAATGAAGACCTCCAAGATGCCCTCTCTGTGCTTGGATGACCCTTGTTTTATTTGGTGTGTTATTTAAAAGGTATTCTCCAGTCAAACCCCTGCACTGCTGTTTGAAGTTGTGTTTTCACTTCAGGGTATTTTTGTAACTGTACAGTAGCAATAAAATAAACTTACTACAAAAATCAGCTGTTTATGTGTGGGAATGTCTTGAAACAAAGGCCAGGCTGTGAGCTAAATGGCATTGGGTACATAAAAGAAGCAGCACTTCATGCTCTGGATGAGAAGGATTTCAGCAGGAGCTCTTCCTGCTCCACAGAACATCTGCTCACAGTGGCAAAGGGTGAGTACCAACCCCAAATTGCCTAAACAGACCTTAATTCCATAACCCTGAGGGGCCCAAAGCCCACCACTCACTCCAGTGCCTGTAGCCTGTTACACAGGGTTTGGTTCCCATTCTCACTCACACTGACCAGTACTTGATTCCTCAAGACCTTCTGGTGCCTGGACAGTCTTCCCCCATTCCAGTAGATTCCCTGGGAGTGTGGAAGGGGATGGTTTTCAGGTGGTCAGGATGGGATCCGTAGGGATAATTATTCAGAAAACAAACACCCTCAGCACTGGGCTGTCCATGGAAATGTCCATGCCAGCTGCATGGAAATGGTCCAGCCCAGTTCTTCCCCAAAAGGACATTTTTTGCTGCCTGCTTTGGTACAAAGGACCTGAGGAAGGAGAGACCCCTGTGCTTCTTTGAGCACAAGGAAGACCCTCGAGCAGCAGAGGAATTCAGGCAGACAAGAGCTGTAGTGACCAAAACACTCGGCCAGCCCCAGCGCCCTTACTGGGCTCACACCTCAGCACTCCTCCATGTCAGTCTCATTTGTACTTTATTTAAACAAAAAACAACAACAACAAAAAAGGTCATTGACAGAGAACACAAGAAAGTGTTACCTGTTGAAGAGTATCAGCTCTAAATGATCACAGCTTGTGCTTTATAATGTTTATAAACTGGACCTTGAGGCTATGGGTTATTTTCATCTTTTTGGAGCACTCTGCTATGATCAGCAGAGAACAAACTTCCCCAGAGCAAAACAAAAGCATTAATCACCAAAGATCCATCTCAGCAGAGCTGCAGCAGCACCTCACAGAGGGCAAACCGAGGCACTGAGATCAGTGGCCACAGGATGTCTTACCCGTTACCAAGCCCACCGTGTCCTCTCTCAGTTCAGTTTGCTCCTCCAGTGCCTCGGGCCACCACAGACAATGTCTGAGCGAGGATCCAAGAGGTCCAGCAGGAACCAAAGCCTCCGCTTTCAGTCAGAAGTTCCTGCTGGGTGAGCATCTCTCCTCCCATCCGCGGCCACGACTTTCCTGAAGGTGAGGTTGACCCTGGGGGTGATGACCCTCCTGCGGGGGGGCAGGCTGTGGTACCAGTACACGTTGGTGGGGTGGTTCATCATGAGGAGGCTGCCGTGGGCCAGGGGCAGGACCAGCCTGTGGCTGCCCCCCCGGCAGTCCCTGCGGCGCAGGACGAAGTCCCGGCAGGCCCCGAAGGACACGGAGCCGATGGGGCTGCGGGGCTGCAGCTCCCGCTCGTCGTCCCGGTGCTCCCCGATGTGGTCCAGCCCGTCCTTGTACCTGTGACCAGCACAGCCCTCACATAGTCTGCTGTATCCAAGGATGTATTCCATCCTATTTTGTGTCAGCTTAGATATAAAAGGGACACATGGAAGTTTCAGTCAGTCCTTTTTCTGGCAGTGGGTTTTAGACTCTTCTACCTCTTCAGGGAGAGCCACCTGCCTTTTCTGGGAAGTGGACCTAGTTTATTTGTTATTGGGTGTGTGTACATATAGTAACATTGTTTCCTTCTCTGTATATATATATTTATATATAAATTCATACTGCTTCAGTAGTGTGTGGTAGTTTATCCCTGGCTGAAGGTAAATATCCAGAGGCCCCAAAACAACAGCTCCCCCCTCCCTCCCAACTGCAGGGAGAAAAAGGGGAGGGGGAAAAGAAACCACACTAGATGAAAAGTGGATTCTAATACTACTGAAGCAGTATGAATTTATACAAATATATATACAGAGAAGAAAAAGGAACTTAATATTACTAGATGCACACACACACAAACAATAAAGAAGAAGTAAACAAGGTCTACTTCCCAGGGAGAGACACGCAGCTCTCCCCAGAGAGACAGCAGGTCCACGACCGATGCCCTTCATCTCCAGGAAAGGACTGACTCAAAACTTCCCTCTCTCCCTTCTTATATCTAAGCTGACATAAAATAGGATGGAATCCTTCACTTGGATACAGCAAACCATGGGATCTGTCTCTCAGGAAGGCGTAAAGTCAAACTACCACATAGTGTTAAAACTCACTTTTCCCAGTGTGACACTTCCGTTTCCTCTCCCCCCTCTCTCCCTGTGTGAGAGGGAGGGGAGGGGCTTTTGTTTTGGACCTCTGGACACCTGGCATTTGGCCGGGGGTGATCTGCCACACCCCACTCACCCCATGAAGTGCCTGTGCCAGCTCCTCAAGCCCTGCCCAAGCTTTCTGTCAGTGCCTCAGAGCCAGGGGCTGCTGGAGGCAGGAGGGAAGAGCTGTACCTGTTAATGAGGACGAAGTTGAAGGTGTGTCCCGTGGCCAGGGTGACGCGCTCCCGGATGCGGTTCAGAACTGGGATCCAGGGCTTGGGATGGAACGTGACCCCCGAGTAAGTGTAGGACAACTCGGGGTCTCCGTAGGTCACCTGCTTCCTTGGGATGTTGTGCCACTTGCCAAAAACGTGCAATTTGGTCTGGTCATCTGTTCAAACAAGAGACAAGGAGGGTCAAAACCAGGCCTCTGCACGGCCCCACATCCTCCTGGATCTGCAGCTTCTGGGAGTCTCCAGATGGGAGAAATGAGGATGGTTCGAATAAACCACAACCTGCCATCCCTGCTCTGAGTGTTTCTGCCCCAACAAAGGTGGGCACTGCCTTGTGATCCCCCTCGAATGGGATGCACAGGACCACCAGGCCCATCCCATTCTGCTGTTGGATTAACGTGACAGGGCACGTTCCATACACTGCCCCTTCCAACAGTCACCACTCCAGCCCTATTCCAGTTCTCTTAAAACACCACTGAGACCACTTGACAAACACTTCCAGCTGAGCAAATCCAACCCTGCAGGGCCACACTTGTGTCTCTGGCGTCTCTGAGCAGGATGGTGCCAACACCAGGTGCCTGCAGACCCCTCTCCAGCTGTGCCAGCTGTGCCCAGGCCCTGGGATCGCTCTGGGGTGGACTGGGCAGGGAAATGCCTCCTTGGGCAGGGTGGGAGGACCTCTGGGGGACCCAGAGCTGGACACAGAAGGGCTCGGGTTGGGAAGGACCACTGGAGCTCATCCAGGCCGTCCTCAGGTGTCCCGGAGCGCCGTGCAGGCTCCCTGGGCACATCCCCGGGCAGCCCCTGCTCAGGCTGCCTCCCAGGCGCTTACCTTCGAAGTACTGCACCTGCTCCTCCAGCTGCTGCAGGATCTCGTCGGCCTCGGCCTTGGCGAAGAGGATGCGATAGTCACAGCGCAGCCCCGGGGCGCGGATCAGCCGCGGCGGGGCCCGGCCCGGCGCCGCCTCCTCGGGCCGCCTCTGCCCGCGGGGCTCCCTCACCACGAACCTGTCCATGGGCGGCGGCGACCGCGGCTCCCGGAGGGGCCGGGGGCGCGATCCCGATCCCGACCCCGACCCCAATCCCAATCCCAATCCCGGTCCCGACCCCGATCCCAGTGGGATCGACCCGCGATGGCCCCGCCCCTTGAACGGGTGACCCCGCCCCCTGTCCGGGATGGCCCCGCCCCGCCCCGATGGTTCC
>VXAU01000122.1:158886-191137 GCA_013399695.1 Formicarius rufipectus
GGGGGTCTCCATAGCTGAGGTTCTCCCCCCATCTCCCAGGGGCAGGGAAGGGACCTTGGTCTTTGGGGGTACTGCCTTGACCCCAGCTGAAGTGGGACTTGGGCTCTCCACGACTGGGGGTCTCCCTCTCTCCCAGGGGCAGGGAAGAGGCTCTGGTGTTTGGGAGGTACTGCCTTGACCCCAGCTGAAGGGGGGCCTGGGTTCTCAGTGACTGGGGTCTCCATGATGGGGGTTGTTTCCATGGCTGGGCTCTCTCATGACCGGGGGTCTCCCTCTCTGCAGGGCCGGTGAATGCTGGTGGTGGCCCTCCTGCTGCTCTGGGTGCTGCTCATTCGAACCAGAATGTCCAACCCTCTGAGCGAGGCAGAGGAGCCTCCCTCGGGGCAGCCCCCCGAGCCACCCTCCGCCGCCGGGCCCCCATGCCGGGTGAGCCCCCCAGACCCCGGCGGAGCCCCCCGTGCCCGGGCAGGGGAGCAGGAGCAGCTGGCCGTGTACAACCCCTCCGCCCTGCGCCGCCCGACCCTCGCCCGCTTCGTGCTGGGCTCCCTCGACGACAACTCCTCGGACGACGAGGTGGTGGCCACGGCCTTCAGGGTGGGTCGGCGGCGTAGCAGCCTGGCCGGGCTGGGGGGCTCCTTCCCCGAGCCCCCACTGGAGCCCCCCACGGGCATCAGGTACGGCAGGGGCTTCTCGTGGGGGTGTTTCTCAGGGAACCCGGCAGTGAAATTGGGGTGCTTCTTGGAGCCCCTCCTCGCTGATACCCCTGTCCCGTTCCGTCTGGGGCAGGACCCCATGGAAATCTGGGGTCCCTGAGCGCTGTGTGACAGCAGCACCACGAGAGTGAGCGTGGCAAGGACCGGGGAAGGGGGTGCTCCCCCAAAATCACTGTTTTGGATGTCAAAGAACGGGTTGGAAAGGCCCCAGGAGGATGGAAAAGCCCTGGTTCTGCTATGGGGGGGGATGCTGAGTCACTCCTGGTATTGTATATAGGGAAATGCATCCTTGCAGGAGTGGAGTACATGGGATGCTCCTGGGCTGTTCCTGCTCCTCCTCTGCCCTGGCAATTGTTGTAGATAAATTATTCAAGGGATGAAAGCCTCGGATACCTTCCAGTACCTAAAGAGGCTCCAAGAGAGCTGAAAAGGGACAGTGCACAGGAGTCTGGAGTGACAGGACAAGGGCAAATGGCTTTGAGCTGAAAAAGGGTGTATTTAGATGGGATATTGGGAAGAAATCCTTCCCTGTGAGGGTGGGCAGGCCCTGGCACAGGTTGGGCAGAGAAGCTGTGGCTGCCCCATCCCTGGGAGTGTCCAAGGCCAGGTTGGATGAGGCTTGGAGCAACCTGGGCTGGTGGAAGGTGTCCCTTTCACCAGGGAGGGGATAGAACAGGATAATCCTGAAGGTCAACACAGGTCATCCTGTGAGTGTGAAAGTAGCTCTTCGGTGTTTTGGTGATGAATTAATGAGAGATAGATGAGTTTTGGGCAACTTCACAGTGTCTTTTCCTGGTGCTGGTGGGGCTGTGAGGCAGCTCTCTGCTGGTCTGCACCAGGCAGCTCCCTTGGGAGTGCAGCTGATGGCCAGCAGGAACAACTGGGAGCCAAGTTCTGCTGCCCAGCTCCTCCAGCTGCTCCACTCAGGATAAAAATAACACCCCTTTGGCTGTGGGGACGTGTTGTGACACTCAACAGCCTGGCAGGGACTCTTGCTGTGCTGGGTTTGGGGGACTCATGGTGCTGCCAACGCTATCCCTGCTGCTCCTCTGTGCTTCCACACACAGGGAATTTCCTCCTGTCCTGCCTGAGTCACGTTGTAGACAGGGTTGGTGTGTTTTTCAGGATGGGACAGGCTTTGCTGTGGCTCTGGGGCTGAGGGAGAGCAGATAAACCTGGCACTACTCCATGAGCTGCTCCAGCTCCTTGGAAAATACCCTGAGTGCAGGCAGAGACTGGGACATTTCCCAACACCCTGACAAGCTTGACATGTGTCCCCTTAAAATAAATGTGCCAAGTGTGACTTGTGTAAAATCTACTTGTCTGAGGGGGCTCTGGGATGGTCCTTCCTTTGTTTATTTATAGCTCATCCACAGAATAACAATGAAATACCTGGCTGACCTATGAGGAGGGATGTCAACCTGCTGGCTGAAATTAGAAGTCACTTAAAACTCTGTGCAGAGCCAGGGGACAGTCCAAGCCTGGCTGCACCCCTCAGGGGCTGGGTGCTTGTGCTATGGGGCTTGGAACACGCCCTCTTCCCTCCAGAGGTGTGGCTGTGGGCTCACTGGATGGACTGCAGGGTCTCTGCTGTGGCTGTGGGGTCACTGACAACCATCACATCCCACTCCAGGCCCAGCATGTCTGGGACAAACCTGCCGAGGAGGGGCCGGGAGCACAGGAAGATGGACCTGCAGCGGGACTTCTCCGTCGCCTCCCCGGCTGAGTTTGTCACCCGCTTCGGGGGCAACCGTGTCATCGAGAAGGTCTGTCCCCACAGGTCCCTGCAGGGGGCTGGGTGAAGGGTGGTTGTTTTTCACAGGGACACCCTTGAGCATTGCCTGAGTGTGTCCTGTGTCTGCTGGGCTCAGACTGATGGCAACCTGGGGCAGCCCAAGCTGTTCACACCCAACTTCTCAAGGGCTTGGGAGAGGGAACCCCATGCAGAAACTTTGCCTGCTGGGCACAAACAACAGCCAAAGTCCCATCTTTGGTTATCCCCAGTGCCAGACAGAGATGCTGCTGAGGAGCCTCGTGCCTGCCTGGACACACAACCGACTGTTGGGAAGCACCCATTTAACACCCCCTCCCCGCTTTGCTCTGCACCCATCTCTGCCGACCCTCAGGGCCACACACCCAGTGTTGCACCCCAAGGGTGTCCACCCTGACAGCCCCATCCCACCCCTAGGTGCTCATTGCCAACAATGGCATTGCTGCCGTGAAGTGCATGCGCTCCATCCGCCGCTGGGCCTACGAGATGTTCCGGAACGAGCGCGCCATCCGCTTCGTGGTCATGGTCACCCCCGAGGACCTCAAGGCTAACGCAGGTACCTCCTGAAAGCAGCCCAGGAGGGCAGCTCCCTGTGTGGGGCTGAGCTGGGGCTGCCCTTTGCTGCCTGGGTTGCAAGGGCTCTGCACATCCCAGGGCCACAGGCTTTCCTCCTGTGCAGCCAAATTCCCTGTCCACCTCCCCAGGATGGAGGATTTGGGGAGGGGGAGCAGCTCAGGGCACTGACTCCCACCACCCCCATGTGCTGTCCTGCAGAGTACATCAAAATGGCAGATCACTACGTGCCCGTCCCTGGTGGGACCAACAACAACAACTACGCCAACGTGGAGCTGATCGTGGACATTTCCAAACGGATCCCAGTCCAGGTAGTGGCCACTCAGGTGTCTCCCACCTCTTTGCTGAGGGGAGCAGCTGGCAGAGGGCATGCCCAAAAGGTGATGTCCCTGTGTGCTGAGGAGCCAGGCACGGTGTGTGGCCAGTGGGAGACCCAAGACAAGGATCCCACTGCTCCTTCTCCGTGTGCCAGGCGGTGTGGGCTGGCTGGGGACACGCCTCAGAGAACCACAAGCTGCCAGAGCTGCTGCAGAAGAATGGGATAGCTTTCCTAGGTAAGGTCACACTGAATCCCTGTGCCAGAGGGAGCAGTGGGTGTTGGGCTCACTCCCAGGGACACTGCTCTGGGAATGCCCCTTTGGTGCCTATGGCATGCCCACCCTGCTGAATGCCAGTCCTCAGGCTCGTTTGCTGCAACATTCCCAGGAATCTCGTTGTTTTCTGAGTTTTCCCTGTAACTCTCAACCTGATGCACTGTTCTTGGAGAAATGTTGGGTGGGAGCAGACATTGTGGGATTCCCAGCCAGGGACAGCCTGGGCTCCCTTTGAAGAAGGGTTGATCTGGGCAGTGACTTTGGGGGTATTTCCTGTGCCCCCACTCCTTGCAGAAGGGCTGGTGGTGCTGCCTGAGTGGGGAGCAGGTCCCTGCAGCCTCTGTGTGATGGGAATGAGCTGGTAGCTTGGGTTGGCCCCCCTCACCCCTTCCCTCCTCTCCAAAGGTCCCCCCAGTGATGCTATGTGGGCACTGGGGGACAAAGTCGCCTCCACCATCGTGGCTCAGACACTGGACATCCCCACGCTGCCGTGGAGTGGGAGTGGTAAGAGCCTCCCCACAGCCCCTACTCCTTCCCCCCTGCCTCTCCTGGCCCCCAAACAAGCACCAGGGCTGGGGTCCTTGGCCTGGCTGGCTGCAGGTATTGGGGACTCCCCTGCAGCTGCTGCTTTGGGCAAAGGGGTTTCTGGAGACAGGGTGCATGGAAACAGGGAAAATGGTGTGTTCCAACGCGGAATCCCCAGCTCCCTGGGCACAGGTAAGATGCCCCACCAGCCGTGCCACTCTGGGGGTGACCATAGCTCTGGCCATACCCACAGGTCTGATGGCTGAGTGGTCTGAGGAGGACCAGAAGCACCAGCAGATGATCAGCATCCCCCTGGAGACATATGCACAAGGCTGTGTGAAGGATGTGGAGGAAGGCCTGGAGGTAAAGCTGACCCCATGGGCAACTGGTTGTCTCTTGCTCATCACAATTCCTCCTGAGAACCTGCTTGTCCTGGCCCTTCTGGCCCCCCAGCACATGTGACAGTGACACAAGGCTGTGCCAGCAGCAGTTTGTCCCTCTGTGTGGCCGTGGCTCATGGCAATCCTGCTCAGGGATGTGTGGAGCTGTGTGGGCTGTAGGGGTGATGGGCTGGGGTCCAAAGCACTGTGGTCAGCCCAGCCCTTTTCCCTCCTCAGGTGGCCATGAGGATCGGCTACCCACTGATGATCAAGGCAGCAGAAGGCGGCGGGGGCAAAGGCATCCGAAAAGTGGAGGCATCAGAGGAGTTTGGTGCCTGTTTCCGGCAGGTGAGAGGTGCCTGGAGCCCATACCCTGTCTCCATCCCACTGTGGGGCACACAGCGGGGTCCTGCTCCACCTGGGGAGCTGTGCCTCCCTCCCGGGGTGAGTTTGGGGGGTGATGGCAGAGCACGACGCCGTGCCCGCTGCAGGTGCAGGCGGAGGCGCCCGGCTCGCCCATCTTCCTGATGCAGCTGGCGCGGCACGCGCGGCACCTGGAGGTGCAGGTGTTGGCCGACGAGTATGGCAACGCCATCTCCCTCTTCGGCCGCGACTGCTCCATCCAGCGGCGCCACCAGAAGATCATCGAGGAGGCGCCGGCCACCATCGCAGCCCCCGCCGTCACCGAGGTCATGGAGAAGGTGGGCGACCTCCTCTGGGGGCAGCACGAGGGGGAAACCGCTCCGGTCCTGGCTGGGTTTATTACGGTCTGATGAAAGGGAAGGACCACTGAGCCGAGCAGGGACTCCCTGCCCAGGATGGTCATGCACTGGAACAGGCTCCCCAAGGAAGTGGTCACAGTCCTAAACCTGCCAGAGCTCAGGGAGCATTTGGACTCTCAGGCACGATTTTTGGGGTGTTCGTGCACAGCCAGGGGTTGGGTCGATGATCCCCGAGGGTGCCTTCCACAGCAGGATGGCAGCTGATGCCCGCGGGGTGTGCCCTGTCCCGCAGTGTGCCGTCCGCCTGGCGCAGATGGTGGGGTACGTGAGTGCGGGCACCGTGGAGTACCTGTATGGTGAGGACGGCAGCTTCCACTTCCTGGAGCTCAACCCGCGCCTGCAGGTGGAGCACCCCTGCACGGAGATGGTGGCCGACGTCAACCTCCCTGCCGCCCAGCTTCAGGTACCTGCACGCTCGGGGGGTTCCAGGATGTGTTGGAGGAAGTGATTTGGAGATTTAGGGAGGAGTGCTGGGCTGGAGCCTGGCACGGGGAAGCTGTCCCATACACCAGCACGTGGAAGTGATGGAGCACTCCTCCTTCTCCTCTGGCTTCCCACTGGGATGCCTCTACGCAAACCACCTGTTTATGTCTCCCACTGTTAGTTTTGCTGCTGAAGCCTTGCTCTGGCAGCTCAAGCCCCTGTTTCTCCCACAGATAGCAATGGGCATCCCCTTGCACAGGATCAAAGACATCCGGGTGCTGTACGGGGAGAGCCCCTGGGGCGACACCCCCATCTGCTTCCAGAGCCCCACCAACCCCCCCGTGCCCAGAGGCCACGTCATTGCTGCCCGGATCACCAGTGAGAACCCCGAGGAGGTGAGCTGGGGGTCAGGCTCTTGGCACTGACACCCCATGTGGGGACAAGGGCACACAAGGGCACCCCGAAGGGCTAATCTGGGCACGGTCCTCCCCAGCCAGACAAAGCTCATGTGACAGCCATGGGTGTTCCCCTTCCCTGTTCTCACTGCACGAGTCTCAGTCCTGGTACCCCATCCCTGCTCTGCTTTGGCTCAGGGTTTCAAGCCCAGCTCGGGGACAGTGCAGGAGCTGAACTTCCGCAGCAGCAAGAACGTCTGGGGGTACTTCAGCGTGGCTGCCGCCGGGGGGCTGCACGAGTTTGCTGACTCCCAGTTCGGGCACTGCTTCTCCTGGGGAGAGAACCGGGAGGAGGCCATCTCGTGAGTGTGGGTCAGAGGGTGGGTGTCCTCAGGGACAGCCGCAGTCGGTGCCTGAGCTGGGAAAAGTGGCTTTGATCCCACAATGGTGCCAGTGTGCTGAGCAGCTGGTTTGTGCTGCAGGGGCTGTCTAGCCAAAGCCAGAGATTTTAGGACTGTGGTGGTGCTGCGGACCCAGTTTATCAACCGGATCCTCAAGGACATGTTGTAGTGCTGTCCTGAGCATTGCTCAGTGCCTGTGAGCAGCAGTGTCCATTCAGGAATCGCACAACATGTAACAAAGCTGTCTTGGGTGTTTCAGTGTTTTATTATGTCAGTTCTTACTGTGGGGCTGTTTCATGGCCAGGTTAGACTGGGAACTGAACAACCTGGTCTAGTGGAAGGTGTCCCTGTTCATGGTACGGGGAATGGGATGATCTTTAAGATCCAAAAGAACCCAAACCATTCAGTGACTCTATTCTGTGAAGGTGCTGGCAATTTTGGGTGCTCATCACCTCACACGTTCAGCGTCCCAGTATCTGTGGCTCCCCAGTTCCTTCTGCTGAAAGCCAAGCACTGCCTTCTTGGTCATTAATGGAGGGGTTTGCTCCCTAAAGGAACATGGTGGTTGCCCTGAAGGAGCTGTCTATCCGTGGGGATTTCCGGACCACGGTGGAGTATCTGATTAAGCTGCTGGAGACAGAGAGCTTCCAGAACAACGAGATCCACACTGGTTGGCTGGACCATCTGATAGCTGAGAAAGTGCAGGTGGGGCACTCTGGGGCCTTTGGGGCAACACTTCCCCTCCTGCTCTAGGATCCAAACCTGTTGGTTTTGCCCCCAGGCAGAGAAGCCGGACACGATGCTGGGGGTCGTCTGTGGTGCCCTGAACGTGGCGGATGCTGCCTTCAGGACGTGCATGACCGACTTCCTGCACACCCTGGAGAGGTGTGGGGTGGGGGCTGCCTGCAGGGGGGCACAGGGACTGCATGCCATGCAATGGTTTGGGTTGGAAGGGACCTTAAAGACCATCCAGCTCCCATGGGTGCTCCAAGCCCCTTCCAACCTGCCCTTGGATACTTTCAGGGATGGGGCATCCACAGTGGAGACCTGAGTGGTGCTCTCCTGGGCCATCTTCCTTCCACCTTTGCTGCAGAAGCTTTCCCCATCTGGCAGCAGGAGATTCTTCTGTCACTCATAGCTCTGACTCCCTGGCTGTCGCTCTGTCTGGAGAGTGGAAAAATTTTCCCGTGGCTGGGATAACAGTTTTCAAGGGAAAGTGCCTTGCCTGATGCAGTTTGCTTTTGGTTTTGAATATCAAGGTTATTCCTCTGGCCTTGAAGGGTGCCCAGGGCTCTCCCACATACTTTATCTGAGTGTTTTCCCAGTGCTTGGCCTCCCTGCAGATCCCTTTGTATGCGGTGCTCTCGTGGGTCACTTAAAGCTGACACTTGTCCCCTCCAGTCACTGCTGTGCCCTCCCACAGCCAGCTGGGAGCCCACACACCCTGACACTGACAGCACCACTGACATCCCAGTGCTTGGAGAGGCAAGGAATGCCGTGGTGCCTGACCCCTGCGTTGTGTTTCAGGGGGCAGGTGCTGCCAGCAGCCTCCCTGCTCAACATCGTGGACGTGGAGCTCATCTACGAGGGTGTGAAGTACATCCTGCAGGTGAGGGCAGGGCTGCGCTCCCCTGAGCCTGCCACGCCACTGTCCTTCTGTGCTCAGGGAGAAAGGTGCAATAAATACAAGGGTGTCCTTCAAAGCTGCAACATAAAGATGAGGTTAATAGCTGCATTTTAACCAGACAGTTTCATGCACCCTGTTGCCCAGAGTTTATTAAAGGACTTCCTTTTCTCGCTTTTAAACACAATTAGTTGAACTTCATGAAAAACTCCCTACTCACAATGAAAGCAGCAGGTGAGCCATGAGTTAAACCAGCTCCAAGCTGTGAGTTGAACCAGCTCCAGGCTATGAATTAAGCCAGATCTGGGCTGTTAAACCAACTCTAGGATGTGAGTTAAACCGACTCTGGGCTGTGAGTTAAACCAGCTCCCTGGCGCAGCCCAAGGTTGCTGCCTCCTTCCCTCCTGGCACAGCCCCATCCCGTGGCACCAGCCACTGCACTGAGCACAGGGAGATGTTCCTCGCCCTCTCCCACCCTCACCACCCTCCCCCCCAACCTCTGTGGTTTTTGGGGTCGCACTGAGGGGTCTCCCCACCTGCAGGTCGCCCGCCAGTCGCTGACAACATACGTGATCATCATGAACCGCACACACATCGAGATTGACGTGCACCGGCTCAACGACGGGGGACTGCTGCTGTCCTACGCCGGCTGCAGCTACACCACCTACATGAAGGAGGAGATCGACAGGTACCCCCCGCTCACAGGGCTCCCACCCACCCTCCCCGCTGACCCACGGCCGGCTGTGACCCCTTTCCCTCCCCGGAAGATACCGGATCACCATCGGCAACAAAACGTGCACCTTCGAGAAGCAGAAGGACCCGACGGTGCTGCGCTCGCCCTCGGCGGGGAAGCTGCTGCAGTACACGGTGGAAGACGGTGGCCACGTGGACAAGGGGAAGGTTTTTGCAGAAATCGAGGTGAGTTTTGCAGAAGAGCTGGTGGAGCAGCATTCCTGCAGTGCTGGGGGATGGCAGAGGTGGAACCTGCCCACGCTGCCGCGATGGTCTCGGGGTCTGCAGCCCGGGGGTGCTGCTGCCTCGGTGACCGCCTGGCCCGTGCCCGTCCAGGTGATGAAGATCATCATGACCCTGACGGTGGAGGAGGCCGGGCGGGTGCACTACCTCAAGCGGCCGGGGGCGCTGCTGGAGGCCGGCTGTGTCATCGCCCGCCTCCAGCTCGATGATCCCACCAAAGTGAAGCCCGTGAGTCTGCTGGGGTCCTGCCACGCTGCTGTCCCCTCCTGCCTGCTCCCAGTCGGTGTCTGGGGGTGGTCCCCGGGGGACAAAGCGGAGGAGCTGCCCTGAATGAGGTGGCAGAGGGATATGTGGGTCATGCCATGTCCCCCAGCCAGCTGTGCTGGGGTTTAAGCACTGCTCCACATGGATTGCTCTGAGTCAGCATCCCGCACGTCCTTACTCACTGTGCAGAGGCTCGTATGCACTAAAAATGTGCATCTATAGCACTAAAATCTCCAGGTTTTCTGTGTGTCTCTCATGATGAGGAACTGGCAGAGCCATTAACCTGAATGTCAGGTGATTTCTCCATATCTAATCCAAAGCAGGCACTGGAGGGATCGTGCTGGTTCCTCTGGGGCAGGGGCAGCTCTTGGGGGGGTCTGCCTCAGGTCAGCCCACCTCCCTGTGTCCTCTCCAGGCACAGCCTTTCACGGGGGAGCTCCCAGCCCAGCAGACCCTCCCCATCACCGGCGAGAAGCAGCACCAGGTTCTCCGCAACGTGCTGGACAACCTCACCAACGTCATGAATGGGTACTGCCTGCCTGAGCCCTACTTCAAGGCCAAGGTGGGTGCCAGTTGTCCTGCCATGGGTTTGCCACGATGACAAGCCCGGCAGTGCCAGTGGGAGCGGGCAGCACCAGCTTCTCCTCCCGCAGGTGAAAGAGTGGGTGGCACAGCTGATGATCACCCTGCGGGATCCTGCCCTGCCCCTGCTGGAGCTGCAGGAGATCATGACGAGCATTTCGGGACGGATCCCGCTGTCCGTGGAGAAGGCGATCCGGAAGGTGATGGCACAGTACGCCAGCAACATCACCTCGGTGCTCTGCCGCTTCCCCAGCCAGCAGGTGAGCGCCACCCGGGCTGCTCCCAGCTCTGCCCCACCCCGTTTAACTGGAGCCAACTGGGAGCTTCTGCCTGAATTGTTGGTGCCAAGATCCTATGAGTGAGCGAAATATGTGTGTTTCCATATGTGTGTTTCTCTGTGTATGTTTCCGTGTGTGTTTTTAAATGTGTGTTTATTTTCATATGTGTTTCCCTTTGTGTGTTTGCTTTTGTATCTATTTGGCACTTTGCGTTTTTCACTTTGGCAAAAACCCCCCAAGGGCAAGACTCTGGGTGCAGCAGCCCCATCCCCAGGGAAGGGGGGAGCTGGTGCCCCTGAGCCACCCTGTTCCCTCTCCCACAGATTGCTAACGTGCTGGACACCCACGCAGCCACACTGCAGAGGAAGGCTGAGCGGGAGGTCTTCTTCATGAACACACAGAGCTTGGTGCAGCTGGTGCAGAGGTGAGCCCTGTGCTGTCGGTGGCCCCCTGGCCCCCCCCTCCCACGGCCACCTCCTTGCAGCACGGTGGGCTCTCTGCTCCCCAGGTACCGCAGTGGAATCCGAGGGTACATGAAGACAGTGGTGCTGGACCTGCTCAGGCGCTACCTGCAGGTGGAGACACAGTTCCAGCACGGTGAGGGCTCAAGGTTTTCTGGGGAGGGGTCTTTGTGGCTCTGGAGGGCTGCAGGACTCCTGGGGGGCCGCAGGGCTCACTGTGCCCTGCCCCACAGCTCACTACGACAAGTGTGTCATCAGCCTGCGGGAGCAGTGCAAACCCAACATGACCCCTGTGCTGGAGAGCATCTTCTCCCATGCCCAGGTGGCCAAGAAGAACGTGCTGGTGATCATGTTAATTGTGAGTACAGCCTGTGCCTGAGGCTCTGGGAGCAAAGGCTGGTGGCAGGGAAGAGGCTGTGTGCTGAGGCAGCTCTGCCACAGGCAGCTGTCACAGCTTGTGCTTTCCCCTGAGATGGGGACACCTGGGAAACAACTTTTCTGCTCCTGGGTTTAGTGCATCCCAGGGTTTGAGGTTTGCATTCCAGTGTCCATTCCTGCCTCGCTATCCCTTTATTTTAATTATCTCCTCTCTGTTATGTGGCTACACTTGGGTCAAATTGCATCTTGCCCACTTTAGTGCCTCGGGTCTTGTCCCCCTTGCCTGTGTGGGGTTGGGGCTTGGGGTGAAGCCATCCCATGTGGTGCTGGAGTTTGGGATGAATCCATCCCGTGCAGTGCAGAACCTGATCTGAGCCGTGGTGGTGTGGCCTTGCAGGACCAGCTGTGTGGCCGTGACCCTACACTGACAGACGAGCTGACGGCCATTCTGCACGAGCTGACACAGCTCAGCAAGACCGAGCACTCCAAAGTGGCACTGAGAGCCCGGCAGGTCAGTGGGCACCGCGTAGTGCCATCCCCATCCCTGTGCCCCTCCCTGTCTCCACTGTCCCAGCTCCAGCTCTCCCCCTGCAGGTTCTCATCGCCTCTAACATGCCCTCCTATGAGCTGCGGCACAACCAGGTGGAGTCCATCTTCACCTCTGCCATCGACATGTACGGACACGAGTACTGCCCTGAAAACCTCAAGGTTGGGACTTGCACACTTTCTGAAGAGAGCATTCGAGTGGCTTTGGGGAGGGAGGTCTGGCTGCAAGTGGTTTAGTCTTAAAAATAGCCGGGAAAGTCCTCAAAGCCTTGTTGCAGTGGCTGTGTGGAGCAGAGGAGGGGATGCACCTCAGTGCTGCCAGTCCCCATCCCGTTTGGGGACTGACATATGGATCCACATCTGGTTCTGGCAGTGTCCCCAAAGTGGGCTGGCTGTCCCATGGCAGCCCAGTGGCCATTCCTGCAGAGCCCCACACTGAGGGACACCTCTGTAACGTGCCTTCCTCATCCTGTGATACTGTGAGGGGGTCCCACTTCATCCTCATCCTAAATTCTGCTTTCTTCCCCTAGAAACTGATCCTGTCAGAAACCTCCATCTTTGATGTGCTTCCTGTCTTCTTCTACCACAGCAACAAAGTGGTGCGCATGGCATCGCTGGAGGTGAGGGCTGGGGGGCTGTGGGGGGCACAGGAGGGCTGGGCATGGCACAGGGGGTGTGGGGCAGGCAGGGGCATGGCAGTACCTCCTGTGCCCCCCCCAGGTGTATGTGAGGCGGGGGTACATCGCCTATGAGCTGCACAGCCTCCAGCACCGGCAGCTCTCGGATGGCACCTGCCTGGTGGAGTTCCAGTTCATGCTGCCCTCCTCCCACCCCAACAGGTATGGGGGTCCCACACGCCTGTCTTGCTCCCCTGGACATGGTTCTTCTTGGAAAACTGTTGTGTTTGTACCATCCCCTCCTTGCAAAGCGCAGGGACCCTCAGTGGGAGTCCCACTGCTCTGCCCCATTGCCAGTGGAGCAGGATGAGCCCTCTCTGAGCCAGGGTTCTGTGTAGGACCTGTGTGGTCCTGGTTGGACCCCAGAGAGGTGTCTCTCCCCATGGCTGATGGCTGTCTTGCTCCCCTGGGCAGGATATCTGTCCCTATCAGTGTTTCCAACCCTGACCTGGCCCGGCACAGCACTGAGCTCTTCATGGACAGTGGCTTTTCCCCCTCAAGCCAGCGGATGGGAGTCATGGTGGCCTTCAGCAGATTTGAGGACTTCACAAGGTGGGAGTGCAGAGACATGCCTGGCTGGTATATGTGCCTTTTGGATGCCACTGCAGTTGTTGGGGAGCAAAACAGGGTAGAAGAGCCACAGCTGGGGGCAGCTGGGCAGTGCCTGAGGCAGCTCCTGTTCACAGCACAGCTGGAGGCCGGATATTCTCAGTAGGACAGTTACCTGCTGGGGACATGTGGGACATGGGGAAAACTTACATGGCATTGGTTAAATATCTCTGCTTCTTACACAGCAGCACTCAGAGCTGGTGTTTCATGGGCTGTGGGTTTGCCATGGGCTGGTGGAGCTGGCACATGCCCCAGGCCATTGTCTACTCCCCATGTCTCTGCCACACTGGGTCCCTGGTGTTGTCCCCTCAGCACAATGTGCTGGCTGGTCACCCCATGCCTGTTGTTTGGGCAGGAACTTTGATGAAGTGATCTCCTGCTTTACTAACTCTCAGTCAGAGAGTGGGCTCATCAGTGAGGCACGAGCCACCATCTTCGAAGAGGAGGATGCCAAGGTGGGCATGGTGCTGCTGCTGACACCACCAGCTGGTGCTGGGGTGGCAATGGTGCTGCTGGTTAGGGTTGACTGGGGGTTTTGTTCCCAGAACATCAGAGAGGAGCCAATCCACATCCTCAACGTTGCACTGTGCTCAGCTGATCACATGGAAGATGAGAAGCTGGTGCCCATCTTCAGGGCCTTTTCCCAGTCCAAGGTCTGTTACTGGACCTCCTTCTTACAGACCCTGCAGGCCAGGGCACTGTGTGTGCCCCAAGGCGTGCCTCATCTCCATGCAGTGCTCCCCAAAACGCTCTGGCTTGGGTTTGTTGGCTCTCCTGACTGCTGATATCTGCTGTTTCCATGTAGAAAAACCTTCTTGTTGACTGTGGTCTGCGGAGAATCACCTTCCTCATTGCCCAGCCGGTGAGTGCAGAGTGAGCCACTGCCATCCGTGAATACCTTATAGGCACAGCACTGAGCAGTGCATAAACCCACTGTGCATCAGGAGCTGGGAATTAGTTAATGAGGGATATGATGAGTGATTTATCTCCTGTATCATCCTTTATGCTGCTCATGCTTCCAGTCAAGTGGTTCCTGCAGGGCCACTCCGTAGCTTTAAGCTGGTTTTAAAAGGCATCATAGAATCATTATAGAGTCAGAATGATTGGGGTTGGAAGGGACCTTAATGCTCATCCCATTCCAGCCCCTGCTATGGGCAGAGACACCTTCCACCAGACCAAGTGGCTCCAAGCCCCATCCAACCTGCTTGTGCAGCCACAGTTTCTCTGGACAACCTGTACCAGGTCCTCACCACCCTCACAGGGAAGAATTTCTTCCTAGAATTTAATCTAGACTGTTTCTCCCAGCCCTTTTCCCTTTGGAGAGTGAAGCCCACAAGGTGTTTCCTTTTTTTGAATCCACTGAAAATCAGAACAATCCTCTGTGTTCCAGGACTATTCACACTGTCTCCTCTCTCCCTTCTGCTCTAGAGAGAATTCCCAAAGTTTTTCACGTTTAGAGCCAGGGATGAGGTAAGAGTGGGTGGGAATGGAGCCTGCGTGGTGCTGGCTCAGCCCTGGCTCAGCCCTGGCTCACGGCCGTGCCGGGCAGTTCGCAGAGGATCGGATCTACCGGCACCTGGAGCCGGCGCTGGCGTTCCAGCTGGAGCTGAGCCGCATGCGCAACTTCGACCTGACGGCCATTCCCTGCGCCAACCACAAGATGCACCTGTACCTGGGGGCTGCCAAGGTGCGGGCGGGCGCCGAGACCACCGACTACCGCTTCTTCATCCGCGCCATCGTGCGCCACTCCGACCTCATCACCAAGGCAAGGCGATGCGGGCTGGCCCTGGGGGCCACCACGTAGGGACAGGGGGGCTTTGGCCACCGCTGAGCCATCTGGGCCACCACAGGAGGCCTCCTTCGAGTACCTGCAGAATGAGGGTGAGCGGCTGCTCCTGGAGGCGATGGATGAGCTGGAGGTGGCCTTCAACAACACCATTGTCCGCACCGACTGCAACCACATCTTCCTCAACTTTGTCCCAACTGTCATCATGGATCCTTCCAAGGTGTGTTTGTCGGGGTCCTGCTTCCTGCTGTCTGTGTGCTGCTGATCTGGGGATGGAGGTTCTGTCATCCCCTGTGCTCGGTACCACGGGTGGGCAGCCAACCTGCCTCCCTCTCTGCAGTGGAGAGGGTGGATGGCAGCACCAGGCTCTGGGGATGGAGGGATAGGGAAAAGGGAAGGGGCTCTGCAAAGCAAACCCAAAATGGCTGTTTGTGGTGGAGGTGCCCCAGGGCTGTTGCAGCCTTGGCCTCGTGCCCTGGAGGGCAGCTCTGTCCCCGGAGCCCCTGAGCCCTCCGTGTGCCGTGCGCAGATCGAGGAGTCGGTGCGCTCCATGGTGATGCGCTACGGCAGCCGCCTCTGGAAGCTGCGGGTCCTGCAGGCCGAGGTGAAGATCAACATCCGCCTGACTCCCACTGCCACTGCCATCCCCATCCGCCTCTTCCTCACCAACGAGTCCGGCTACTACCTGGACATCAGCATCTACAAGGAAGTCAAGGACCCCGGCAGTGGCAGCGTGAGTAGCCACAGCACCCGCTGCAGGAACCCCCCTCTGACTGCCCCACGCTGTCAGCTGTGACAGAGCTCTGGGGAGCTTCTGCAGAACTCCTTGTGCCTCTGCAGCACTGGTCTGTCCACAGCCCCCAGACTTCCAACAGTGTTCCCAAGGCTGGGCTGGTTTCACTCCCCTGCTTTGCCCTCCTGGGCTAGCAGGGGACGATTTGGGAATGTGGTGGGGGAAGCAGGAGGGAATGGCTGGTGGGTCAGTCCATCCGAGCCCAGGACATGCTTCTCAACCATTTTGTCTGTTGGTTAAAGCCACCTGAAGCTCAGCCCTTGTGTCTCCTGGCACTCAAAGTAGCTGGCAAAGTGATGATTGGTCAAAGGTTAGACTCAATGAGATCTTTTCCAACCTGAAAAATGTGCTGAGCTCCATCCAGCTGGGCTCCTTGGGGTGATGCTGGTGTGGAGCTGGGCAGATTTGGGCCTGGCAGTTGAAGGTTATGGTGTCACTGTTACTTGCAGCACACCAGTGTGACACTGACCCTTCAGTAGCAAAGAGTGGAGTGTAAAATCATGCTCAAGACACAGGCATGAGCACCTTGGCCAGGCAGAGCTCTGCAGTGCTCCAGCACTGACTGTGACACTGGGAGAAGGCAGCCAATGCTCTGCCCTTCTCTCCAGATCATGTTCCAGTCATATGGGGACAAACAGGGGCCGCAGCATGGGATGCTCATCAACACCCCCTATGTCACCAAGGACCTGCTCCAGGCCAAGCGGTACCAGGCACAGTCCTTGGGCACCACCTATGTGTATGACTTCCCAGAAATGATCAGGCAGGTGAGTGTGGCTGAGCACAGAGAGCTCTGAATTGTTGCATTTGTTCTTCAACCTCACCTTTCCTAAATACTCCCATCTGGGGAAAAGGGCCCTCTCCCCTAAGCTAGAAAATGAGAAAAGGAAAAGACCCAAAACCCCAACAATTTTGGTTACATGAAATATTTCTAAACCAATTCGTAGCTCTTGGAATTTGTGTCTCTCTCTCTGCCTGTAGCAGGGGGTTGGAACTAGACAGTCTTTAAAGTCTCTTCCAACCCATTCCAGGATTTGAAGATTCTTGCAACTTGCCCTGCTTGCACTCATGCTTGCACACATGCTTGTACTTCATGTGAACCTGAAGTAGGGGGGCTCTGGCCCAGAGTTTTTCTCCTCCCAATCCCAGCTGCAGCAGTGTGTCTGTGCTGGGCAATATCCTGGGAGCTGGCCCAGCCCCTGCCTCCAGCTCATCCCGAGCACGGTGTCTCTGCAGGCTCTCTTCAAGCTGTGGGGCTCCTCAGACCTGTACCCCAAGGACATCCTGACCTACACTGAGCTGGTGCTGGACTCACAGGGACACCTCGTGCAGATGAACAGGGTCCCTGGAGGGAATGAGGTAGTGGGGGATGATTTGGGAATGTGGGGGGAGGAAGCAGGTGGGAATGGTTGGTGCCTCAGTCCGGTTGTGATGAGAGCTTGGGATATGCTCCTCAACCATCCTGTCTGTTGGTTAATGCCGCCTGCAGCTCAGCCCCATGTCTCCTGCACGTGGCACTCAGTGCTCTGGTCTAGTTGACAAGGTGGCAACCGGTCCAAGGCTGGACTTGATGACCTTGGAGGTCTTTTCCAACCTCAGCACTTCTGTGATTCTCTGGAGGCTTCGCTGTTTTGGGGCAGGTGGGGATGGTTGCTTTCAAAATGAAGCTGAAGACCCCCGAGTACCCCAAGGGCCGGGACATTGTGCTCATCTGCAATGACATCACCCACAAGATCGGCTCCTTCGGGCCCGAGGAGGACCTGCTGTTCCTGCGGGCGTCGCAGCTGGCGCGGGCAGAGGGCGTGCCCCGCGTCTACATCGCCGCCAACAGCGGCGCCCGCATCGGCTTCGCAGACGAGGTCAAGCACATGTTCCAGGTGGCATGGGTGGACCCCGCCGAGCCCTACAAGGTGTGTGGGCACCTCCCTATAAGGTGTGAGGGCTTGGCTGGGGAAGGAAGGACCGGAGCTACTGGGACAGCAGACTGTGGGATCAGAGAGAGGGGTGAGCCCACACCTGCACCCAGCACCGTGGGGACGGTTCCCTCCGCTCTCCCCAGCAGGGTGGAGATAAAGGTGCCAGCGCTGGCACAGCTGCTCTGCCCAGCCTTGGTCCCTCATCCACTGGCGATGCTCAGTGACGGTTTGGGGTGGGTTTGGGGAGCAGCCTTGTCCCTCATCAGCGTGGGCATGGTGAGTTCTGCAATTCATCCTCCTCCTCTTTCTTTTCAGGGCTTCAGGTACCTGTACCTGACTCCCCAGGACTACACAAGGATCAGTGCCTTGAACTCGGTGCGCTGTGAGCACGTGGAGGAAGGTGGTGAGTCCAGGTGAGCCCTGGTATTCCATGGGGCACATGGAACCACCCCAAGTCCTGCCCTACACCCCACCAGGATGCTGCTCCCACCTCCTGACTCACCACCTCACTCCTGCAGGTGAGTTCTCTTGGTCCCACCCATGCCAAGGCTCTGCTTTCTCCTCAGGTATGTCCTCCTGGACATCATTGGGAAGGACAATGGATTTGGGGTGGAAAACCTGAGAGCTGCTGGCACCATTGCAGGGGAGTCCTCCCATGCCTACGACGAGATAGTGACCATCAGCATGGTACAGCTGCGGCCCTTCCCCTGCTGCTCCCCTCTCTCCTGCTTGCTTTTGAGGTCACCCTGGGAGGGGTCCAGGATGCAACAAGGAGGCAGATCCCTTCAGGGCATCCCCCTCCAGGTGTTCGTGGTCTGTCCTGCACTCCGTCCCCGCAGTGACCCCACGTGTCCTTGTGTGTGTGCCCAGGTGACCTGTCGTGCCATTGGGATTGGTGCCTACCTGGTGAGGCTGGGCCAGCGTGTCATCCAGGTGGAGAACTCCCACATCATCCTCACAGGTGTCACGGCTCTCAATAAGGTACTGAGCTCTGGCCACGTGTCCCCTGTGGCACTGTCCCTCACACCACTCCCTGTGTGGGCTCCTTCCCTGTCCCAGGGGAAGAGGTGGCAGCTCCCTGCACATCACCTGTAGAGGAGCTGCAGCTGTGCTGGTCTCACTGAGCAGAGAGGGAACATCACCCCACAGCTCTGTGGTGTTGCTTTAGGGACTAGGGTATTGCTTCTGGGGCTGGGTGGGATGGAAGACCTGCCTTGGGGACAGGACCCACGTCTGGGCAGAATCGTTCTGGTCTGAACTGGTTTGAAACTTGCTGCACTAAACCTGTGCAGTAAAACAGGATCCCTTTGCTTTAACATGAGCCTGGACAGGGGGAAATTCAGCCTCAGAGCAGAGGGGGAATGTACCTGTGAAGAGTTTGATTAACAAACAGCAAGGGAGCAGCTCCTGTGGCAGCAGAGCCCCACCTGTTTTGTTGGGAACTCTCTGTAGGTGTTGGGCCGGGAGGTTTACACGTCCAATAACCAGCTGGGAGGAGTGCAGATCATGCACAACAATGGCGTTTCCCACATCACTGTCCCAGATGACTTCGAGGGGGTCTACACCATCCTGCAGTGGCTCTCATACATGCCCAAGGTAGGAGGGTGCTGCAGGGTGGTGGTGGGGGTGTTACCCCATACCTGGCTGGTCACCTGCCCTTTGGGGTCTTCCTTGCAGGATAACCAAAGCCCGGTGCCCGTCACTGCCATAAGTGACCCCATTGAAAGAGAAATTGATTTTGTCCCTTCCAAAGTGCCCTATGACCCCAGGTGGATGCTGGCAGGGAGACCCCATCCAAGTAAGTGAGGGCAGCCCATGGCCTGTACAGCACTGCTCCCAGACGTGTCTTGCAGGTGCAGCCCCCACATTCTGGTGCAGAATGTGTTTTGGCCATGGGTTGGTGCACAGAGAGCCCTTCAGTGCTCCCCCTCACACCATTCCATGTCTTCCTGTGCTCCACAGCTCTCAAGGGGACCTGGCAGAGTGGCTTCTTCGACCAGGGCAGTTTCATGGAGATCATGAAGCCGTGGGCTCAGACAGTTGTAGTTGGCAGGGCGAGGTACAGCTGGGAGCAGAGCAGGGAGCCTGCAGGTGTGACCAGGCACACTCGAGCCCTGGCACTGCTCTGGGGGGTGTGGAGGGGGAGCAGCTCTGTGGTGGGCCTGGGGTGCAGCACGGAGGGGAACTGACCTCTGCTGAGCCCACCCCACCTCACTGCAGGCTGGGGGGTCTCCCCGTGGGTGTCATCGCTGTTGAGACCCGCACTGTGGAGGTGACGATCCCTGCGGACCCCGCCAACCTGGACTCAGAGGCAAAGGTGTGTGGGGGGACCTTAGTGGGGACAAGCAGCATCTGAGAGGAGGGGAGAGCAGGGGAAAAGCTCAGTGGAATTCTTTGACAAGTCTGGATTTTCCTTAACTCTGGTGAAATCAAAGGTGCTGGTCAGTTTGTTTCAACTCTTTCACAGCGTGTGCTGCTGACCTATGGTGTGGTGTGCTGGGAAGAACTGGCACATTCTCTCTGCTCATTGTCTTTTCCAGATAATCCAGCAGGCTGGGCAGGTCTGGTTCCCAGACTCTGCCTTTAAAACAGCTCAGGCCATTCGGGACTTCAACCGTGAGCACCTCCCGCTGATGATCTTCGCCAACTGGAGAGGCTTCTCCAGTGGCATGAAAGGTACCTGTGCTTGGGATGCCCAGATTCCCACGCCATGATATACTGCCAACACCCCTGCCACCCCACGGGCTCCTGGGATGTCCCAGCCTTCCAGGGTCCTGCCCACACCACTCTGGGATGTGGGGCTGAGCTGGGGAGGTGATGGGGCATCACAAGGCCCAGGTCCCAGGGGTTGGTGGCTTCCTGCTGGGCTGTTTTGGGGGAGCTTGTTTGTCTCTTCAATGGGACAGGTGGCTTTGGGCAGCTGGAGGAGGCTGAGGCAGTGGCTGGCCCATGGCAGTGGGGTCACCCAGCCATGAAGTCCCTTTGGCTTTCAGACATGTACGACCACATGCTGAAGTTTGGTGCCCTCATCGTGGACAGCCTGCGGGACTTCAGGCAGCCCGTGCTGGTCTACATCCCCCCCCATGCCGAGCTGAGGGGGGGCTCCTGGGTGGTCATCGACTCCACCATCAACCCCCTGCACGTGGAGCTCTATGCTGACAAGGAAAGCAGGTCAGCCTCCCAAACTCCTGGGTGTGAGAGCTGGGGCACGGGGGCTGCAGAGGCACAGTCCCCTGACTCTTGAGATGCCTGGTCTTAACCCTTTCAAAGCTATCAGTGACAGGGTCCAAGGTTCCTGCAGAGCAGCATGGCAGGTATCATAGAATCGTGGAAAGACTTGTCCCCAAGGTATCACCTTGGAATGTCCCCAAGGTATCACCTTGGAATATCCCCAAGGTATCACCTTGGAATATCCTCCTGCCTCCAGCAAAGGCTGTGGGAGAGTAAAACACTTCTGGGGTCAGGAGGCCTTTTCTCTAATCTGAGTTAATGCACACTGGAGTGAGCTGTGAGGAGTGGGAAGTCAGACAAGAGTCCCAGACTGGAAACAAAACCCTTTTAGGTTGTATCTCCCTAGTTCTCAGAAGAGACAGCTGCCATTCTTCTGCCACGATTTATTTTCCCATGAAGAACAGTCCCTGATTTACCAAACTTTCCTTCCAGAGGAGGTATTTTGGAGCCTGGAGGAATGGTGGAGATCAAGTTCAGAAAGAAGGATTTGGTGAAGACCATGAGAAGGATTGATACAGTCTATGCCAAGCTCATTGAGCAGCTGGGTAAGGGGAAGGGACTTCAGGACATTGGTGGTGATAAGTTAAACTATGAGGCTCAGCCACTATTGTAGCAGCCACCAGGAGATCCTTTAGTGTTCCTCTAGGAAAATTCTTTATGGCTTTTCTGATGGTGGAGGCAAGAGGATGTGGTGGTACTTTAGAACACTGATATATCCTGGGAGCTCTGTAAATGGGGCTGGGGTCTTCTCCCATGCTTTGAGATGAGGAATGGCAATGGCCGTGCTGAATTAGTACCCAAAGCATTGGAGGGGTCCTTGCCCCCTTGTCCCTCCATGCTGCTGTACCTCAGTCCCACAGAGTCCTTAAAAATGCCACCTCTCCTCACTTGTGGCCAGCCCTGAACACAGTGTGACCCTTTTGTGGCCGTGGGGTCTGTGGTGGGCTCTGGTGTGACCGTGCCCGAGCAGAGGGCCATAGCACCGGCTGTCCCGTGTCCCGGTGGGGTGGCTGATGTGGGAGCACAGAGAGACCCCGAGGCTGCCCCCGCCGGCTCTGCTCAGCACAGCATGCCCTGCAGGGACCCCCGAGCTGTCGGAGGGGCAGCGCAGGGAGCTGGAGAAGCAGCTGAAGGCTCGGGAGGAGCTGCTGCTGCCCGTGTACTACCAGGTGGCCGTGAGCTTCGCCGACCTGCACGACACGCCGGGGCGCATGCAGGAGAAGGGGGTCATCACGGTGAGCCTCGCCGGGCACGGAAGGGCTCGGGGCAGGCAGGGCAGGCTCAAAGGAAAATCCCCCTCGTGGGGGCTGCAGCTCCCCGATTGCCCCTGCCCCGGTGCTGCCCTGATGCCCCGGAGCTGCGGGCGAGCACATGGGCTCGTCCTCCTCCTGCAAAGGCGAACGGGGCTGTGCCCGTTCCCGCAGGACATCCTGGAGTGGAGGAGCGCCCGCTCCTTCCTCTACTGGCGGCTGCGGCGGCTGCTGCTGGAGCAGGAGGTGAAGGCGGAGGTGCTGAAGGCCAACAGCGAGCTCAGCCACATCCACATCCAGTCCATGCTGCGCCGCTGGTTCATGGAGACCGAGGGAGCCGAGAAGGTACCTCCCGCCCCCCGAGGCATCCCAGGGGCTCTCACCGTGCCCTCCCATCACTCGGGTGTTTTGGCGGTGCCTCCCTGAAGGTTTAACTGTGGGAGGGGAATGTGCCAAGGTGGGCAGCTGAGCAGCCTTCAGGCTGGGGAGGTCACTCCAAATCAGGTGACCCCAGCTGGGAGCTGGTGCTCAGCAATAGCAGGGTGGTCCCCAGATGAACACTTTCCACCATGATGGGGCTTCCCAAGGCAGATGAGAGACTTGGGGTCTTTGCATTTGAGCTGCTCTCAAGCGATACAGACGTCTCCATGCCAGCCCTGTGCTTGCTGAGCCAGGAGGTGATGACATGCAAAGCAAGCATGTTTTACCTGAACTTTTTGCCTTTCAAACAGTTTGCAAAGGTGTCCTGAGGTTCAGTTTCCAGACTGAACCTTTCACCCTGCGCCTGTAACATGGGAGTGGGGGATTGTGCTGTGCCATATGTGCAGGACTGGGGAGGAAAATCCCATTGCCTGATTGTGAGGCCACAGGAGGCAGAGGGGCTCAGCCTGTGCAGGCAGCAGGACCCCCTGCCCACGGTGCTGCTTCTCCCCAGGGCTACCTGTGGGACAACAACCAGGTGGTGGTGGAGTGGCTGGAGAAGCACATGCAAGAGGATGATGGCACCCAGTCAGTCATCAGGGAGAACATCAAGTACCTGAAGAGGGATTACATCCTCAAACACATCCGGAGGTGAGGGGCTGTGGGGAGGAGGGTGCTGCTGATCCCTGGGATGGGAGCAGCGGTGAGTGGAGCGAAGGTGGTTCCTTCTTGAGCCTCCCAGCCAGCTGCCCTCTCCCATCTGCCTTGCAGCTTGCTCCAAGCCAACCCTGAGGTGACCATGGACTGCATGGTGCAGATGGCCCAGCACATCACAGGTGCCCAGAAGGCCCAGGTGGCCCATCTGCTGTCCACGGTGGACACTGATGACCCCTCCTGAGCCAGGGCTGGCCCTGCATTCCCCACAGGGCAGGAGGGCCACCAGGACACGGCCAGACCTCACCTCCCCACACGGCTCCTCAGCCCTGGAACTAAAGTCTTGGACTCTTCCTCATGTGCCTAAATAAAGGACGAAAGTGATTGTATTTTAAGCCATGGAGATGGTCTTGCCATCCATGCAGAGGTCACTCTGGCACAGGGGTGTTCACCAGAGGGGTGGCTTTGCAGAAGATAAACTTGTCTCAAGCTAAGCCTCGAGTCTGGACCTGGTGCAGAAGTTGGTTTTAATAAGAATCTAAACCCTTTTACTGTGTTTCCATTGCAAAGCCTGGCCTTGTTCTTCAAAACAAGTACCAGGTCAGACATGTCTCATTGGACTGGACAGAGCTGGAGGTTCAAACCCACTGGCCCAGGGGAGCAGGATGGAGGAGGAGGTGGTGTCTATGCTGGAGCTGCCCAGGCACCAAGAGAAGAAAAAGAGCACCCTGTGAGCAACAGCCTCAAACTGGTGGTTTATGAACTGGGAGGAGCAATTTGTCTTGTCCTTCCCCTTGCTAGAGGCCAAAAAGTAGTCATGGCTATGAGTAGCTGATGGCCAGAAAAGACCCAAGTGAGCTCATCTGGGAGCTGTTGTGGTGGGAGTGTCAAAGGATCCCCCACTGACTCTCCTGACTGTTCCTCTCACCTGTCTCATGTCCTTTCTGGCTCCTGTGGAGGAAGAAGAGGAGGGAGGACACAGCTCCAGGTCCTCCTGCCCCAGAGACCTGGTTCCTCCTCTGAAGCACAGGAGCCAAAGGATGAAGAGCTCACAAGGTGACTTGTCACCTGCTTGGACCTGTACCTTGCTTCTTGGGTGGCCTTTAATCATCTTGGTCATGGAGGGGGCATTTGAACATGTGCCTCTGGCTGTGTCACTTCACTGGCACAGGGTTCCCTTTGGCTCACAAAGGAGGAGCAGGATGGTGATGGAAGGTGGGACAGTGCTGGTATTGCTGTGAGGTGAAGGTGTTGGACACCTCCCTGGTCATGTCTGGGCTGAGGGGTCACACCAGGGTCTGCGAGGGGGTCTCCCTGTCCCAGAGACACTTCCTGGTATGAAAAGTGTCACTGCTGATGCTCATGTGCAGGAACCAAACCACCAGCAATAAAGGGGGCTCAGGTCCAGGGAAGGATTCCTGCCCTCTGTGTGTCTTCTGTCCTGTGGTGGATCTGAGCAGGGGCTGGTGCCTCCAGCCCCTCCCCAGGACCTGTGTGGGTGTGGAGAAGCTCCAGCAGCCCCCCCAGCTGTTTGGCTACAGAGGAAGAGAACAGGGGGACACCAGAGAGCTCATCCAGTAAATCCCTGTAAACTCCTACTCTCCTGGAGGATTTGAGCGAAGGATGCACCTACAGAAGTGAGTCTGTACAGGGAATGAATCCTGGGGAAGTCCAGGAGGGCAGGGGCTCTCTGGCAGCAGAGCAGTTACCACCCAGCCCACCCCCAACGACCCAGGCTTAGTGCTAAAAAACATTTATTTAGAAAAACAAAGACATCATAGATGACACAGCAAATGATCATCAATCACATTTGTCCTTGAACAATAAATTATGACATGGAGCTTCCTGCCCTGGGGAAGAGGTTTCCACAGCTGGATGTGCTGGGAGAACACAGGCCCAGGTGGTTTCTATCCCTGGTCTTCACAGCAGGGATTTTCAGGCAAGAAGGTGCCCACCGGGTCACTCCAGCATCCTGCACCTTCCAGGTTTAATCCATGGGAGAGAGGAGCCTGCAAACACCTGGATGTGACACTGGGAAATTCTATTAATGCACAGGAACAGACAAAACCCGAGATAGAAATATCACTTTGTGTCAGAGGTATAAGTGGACTAAACTCTAAATACCAACTTATTTTCAGGTGTTTCATCACATTTTTGCAATGTGTTACCAAGTACAAAGCAGAGTTTGAAAACATATTTTAAAAAAGCTACTTTAGGATCAGTTTTTAGTTAGAAAAGACAGACTATTATGAATGGTACAGTGACAATATTTGGTCTCTGAATTTTTTTAAAAACAAGAGTTTCACAGTTTCAAAAGTGCTTATTAAAGAAATGTAGTGTAGAGACTGTGATGAGCTGGCTGTATTTCTGATGCTGAATAATTTAGTGACTGTAAACCAGGTTACTGCAGCATTATAAAACTTGAACAGTGCTCAATAATTTCTCTTCATACAATAAATATAAATAAATTTACAAATAGTAATACTGCCTAGCACAAAAATAGACAGAAGCACAATACACAAGACTATAAACAAATCTATTTATTTAAAAAATCCTAAAAATAGGCATCATTCCTAAAATCTTCTAGCCATTGTAGTAGTTCAGTAGTACCACTTCCTCAGGGGTGAGGACTTTGTTTTTAAATCTAGATACAACAGTTTTCTGCTGTGGGGTGGAGTTTTCCTTTTGAGTATCTTTGCTCCTTTTCTCCTACCTCAGAACAATAAATTAACAACAGTTCAGTCAGAAAAGTGTTAATGGTGCAAATGTCTCCAGGGACTTGTTCAACAGCAACAGCGGTTTGGCACACGAAGGAGAAATGATCCACCAGGTGCACGATGGACCCTTTTGGGCTCCACCTCGGTGCTGCCCGTGGGTGACAGAGCAGCTCCCCCAGGTCACGGGGGAGGACAGAGGTGTCGCCCTGCACGGGGTTCTTCCAGCTCAGTCACTTGCCAGGGGAAGTTCCTGCTGTCTGACTCCTTACAGGTGCTCCTGGAGAGCTCACCAGCCCCACAGCCCACCTGTCCGTGCCCTCTCCTCGGGGTTGCCACTGGTGAAAGTGGTTCCTCCATCCCCAGACTGGTTTCTTTTGTCCTCCCACGCCGTGAGCAGCCGACACAGCCCCGGTGTCTGCAGGAGGGGCTCTCCTCGCGCCGGGTGTGGGACCCCTGGGGCGGTGCAGAGCTCAGAGCAGAGGGATGGGTTTGGTGCCTTGGGGGGCCATGTACTGAGCAGCTGCCACGTTGTCCAGGGTGGTGTAGGTGGTGTAGAGGCCGGTGACCTGCAGGTCTGGGAAGGAGCGGTCTCCGGATACGGGCGTGAGGCCGGGGGTGCCCAGGTCGCAGTCAGAGAGGTGCAGAGGGGACGTGCTGAAGGCACCCAGCGTGTCCAGGCTGAAGCTCTCATCTTTCATCTCCTCCCAGATGTTACCTGGAAAGGATGAAACCCTGCTCACAGCAGCACACCCCTCACCCCTGCGTGGGTCACCCACTTCAAGGGTGACTGAAGGGCTGCACTCACTGATGGGGGTGGGACCACTGCGGTGTGAGGGCAGCAAGTGTGTCTGTTCCCCACAAATCCCCTGGTGTCAGACCTGTCCAGGCAGCAGGTATGTCTATTCCCCATAAATCATCTGGTTCTAGACCTGTCCAGGCAGAAAGTGTGTCTGTTCCCCACAACTCCCCTGGTGTCAGACCTGTCCAGGCAGCAGGTATGTCTATTCCCCATAAATCATCTGGTTCTAGACCTGTCCAGGCAGAAAGTGTGTCTGTTCCCCACAACTCCCCTGGTTCCAGACCGTTCTGGGCAGCACCTGCTTACCTGAGCTACCCAGATCCACCAGGCATCCCCATGAGCCAGGGAAGTTCTCCCTGCACAGAAGGGGAACTCCAAGGCACAAGCAGAGCTCTGGTTTCCCGCGGGCAGAGAGGTGTGGTGGCCCAGACATCCCTGTTGGACATCTCTGCTCACATCTCCTGCAGTGCCTGCACTGCAGCCACCAAGGTGGCTTTGCTGTCCCACCTGGCCCAGGGACAGAATCCATCCTGGAAGGCCAGGGAGGTGACACCTGGCAGAAGTTGCCCCAGCACCAGCTCAGCTCCACCCCGGAGGACACTTCTGGGGGGGTTCAGTGACACCCACCCCCAGCTCCCAGCCCTGCCCTCACCTTGCAGGGCGAAGTCCATGATGCTGGGGTCCAGGGCATCCACCTCGGAGCTCATGTCTGCAGGCAGGGCTGGCAGCTCCACGGGGGCCCGTGCCAGCCCGTGGGTGGGCAGGGGGCTGCGGCACAGCTCGGGCAGGGAGAGCAGGGGAGGCGTCTGCGCCGGGGCAGGGGAGTGGGGGGCGAGGCGAGCCTGGGTCTGCAGCTGGTGGTGCAGGGGCAGGGACTGCAGGGACAGCGTCATGATGGGCTGAGGCTGGAGCTGGGGCACGGGCACACGGTGGCTCAGGGCGGGCAGCTCGGGCTCTGCCTGCTTGCCGGGCCGCCGGCAGCTCTCGGGTCGGTCGCTGATCAGCTTGTCCAGCTCCTCTGCACGGGCAGTGCCCGTTCCCAGGGAGGAAAAGAGAAAGTTCAACCCATTTGTTGGAGCAGGGATGGGCTAAAGGTGAGCAGCTGCCCTGGCAGTGCCTGTCACCACGTGAGACACAGCACAGGCTCAGACTGTGCAGGCAGCGAAGAAGTGCCATCCACTTCCTTACCCTCAGCCCTGACCCGAGTCCACTTCCATGGTTACCCCGGCTGAGCTAAAGAAATGATCATGAGACTCATACAGAGCAATAAAACCACCCCCATGGCAGCTCCCCCTCAGGTGCAGAGCTGTCCTCTGTGTCTCTGCTCATGGGGACACTCTGAGTTCTGCTTGTCTCTCAAGCAGGACTCATGTGAGAGATTCCTGACAGTTTTGCTTTTAAACAAATAAAACTCATTTATCACTGATTGGCTGTTACCCATTTTGCAGCAAAACAACTCCAGTTGATTTTGTCGATTCTGAGCTCCCGAGAGCTTCAAAAACATGTTTCTTTATAAATGAGAATAAGAAGGGCTTAATAAAGGAAGAGTTCTGCAGAACAGGCAAGACAATGTGACACTATAATTAGTGATGCTGGAGGCAGCGAGACCCTCAGGGAAGGCCGTGGCTGTGCGGGGTGGGGCAGGGAGATCAAAGCCCTACCTGGGTTGGCCATGCTCCTGTGGATGGCAGCCAAGTCCTTCCTCTTCCACTTCTGCATCTCCTCTTCCATCTTGTCGATCTTGGCAGGGTTGAGGGCCCACAGGCAGCCCTTGCGGGAGGTGCCGCTCAGTTTGTTCTCCACCTTCTCGAAGCACTTGTTGAGGGACAGGTTGTGGCGCACCGAGTTCTTCCAGCCGTCCGGGGCCGTCTGCAAGGAGGGGGGTTACAGAAACCAGCCATGAGCCGGGCACTTTGGGAGCTGCCCCTCCACCCTGGGGCTGCACAGCTACCTTGAAGTAGGGGAAGTGCTCCTTCATGAAGCTGTAGATCTCGCTCACGGGGAGGCTCCCGGTCTTGCTGTTCTTCAGAGCCATCGCGATCAAACAGCTGGGGCAGGGAAAGGCAGGGAGGAACTGAGCCACCAGGGGTGGGTTGGGTTGGAAGGACCTTAAAGCCCATTTCATCCCACCCCCTGCCCTGGGCAGGGACACCTCCCACCAGCCCAGGGTGCTCCAAGCCCCATCCAACCTGCCCTTGGCCACTCCCAGGGATGGGGCGGCCACAGCATCTCTGGGCAACCTGTGCCGGGGCCTGCCCACCCTCCCAGGGGGAGAATTCCTTCCCAATATCCCATCTAAATCTCCTTTCTTTCAATTTAAAGCCCCTCTCCCTCATCCTGCCACTCCAGACCTTCTCCTGGTCTAGCAACATTAGACCTCCCTCTCCAGCCACAAGCAGCTGGCTGACCCCTGGGCTCGGAAGTCACCCTGTGAGCCTCAGAGTTTTCTGCTCTGTGCTGTTACTCCCCCTTTACGCTGACATCCAGAATTAGTTTCTCACTCACTCCTGCTGCCCCTCAGAGGCAGCTCCCACATCGCTCCTGGGTGGGGGGTGGGATTTTGGTTCCCTCCCAAGGACTCAAAGCCCCTGCAGTGCCACAGCCATCCCTGCTCCCCACTCACCTGTAGGAATAGATGGGTTTGGGGTAATGCTTTGGATGCAGCTCCTGGGCAGAGTGAGGAGCCAGGCGTGGCTGGGAGTAGTGTGGTTGTGTCCCATAGGAAGTGCTGTAGATTCCTGCTGGGTTACACTGTGTGCAGGAGGGAAAGGAGGGAAACTGCACGTGGGTTTGGGGATCTTTTATTGTGAATTTTTTTTTTTTAAGACCTCTGTATATGATCCTCACAGGTACTTCAGGACAGACAGACACACATGGCAGTACCTGCTGGGTGTTCTGGGCCAGGGCAAACACCTGCTGGGAGTGAGGAGGAGGGAAGAGCTGCTGCTGTGTTTGTAAACCAGGAGACACTTGCCCAGCCACGGCGTAGGGGCTCATCTGCTGAGAGAGATACCCCAGTCGTGGCACTCCCGGACTCGCAGCACCTCTGGTTAAGAGGTGTGGCAATAACGGGCAGTCAGGGCCTGCTCTTACATTGGCTCCGTGTGTTGAAAGAGAATTGAGTCCCAGGATTCCCTGGGGAAGGCTGGCCTGGACATGGATCATTGCTCCAGGAGCTGCTGTCGAGTGCAGGGTGTTTGTCACAGGTCCTGTGCGGAGAGAGGAAGGGAAGCGAGGGTCACTTGGAAGGACTTCAGGAAAGAGAGCTGACACGGGTTTTTAATGGGTGCAGCTGATCACAGCCAAGCTCTGGAGTGGATGATCACAGCTCTCTGCCTTTCCTGATCACCCCTCTCTGCCTTCCCATCCCCACAGAACATTTCACAGCTTGCAAAGGTCACACCAGCTGATCCTAAAACTCATTGCACAGGGAGTGAAAGGTGACAGCTGCTTAACAGTCCATGGGAGGGCTACAGGCAGAGTCTTACAAAAGAAAAGCATCTTCAGCACTGCCTGTACTCCAGGAGGATTTGTGCTCTAAAGCAGGTGAGAGATGCTGCAGGGAACAAGGGTGTTTACCTAAAGGATATTCACAAAGAAAAGAAAGTTCAATGAACTCAAGGTGTAAGTCTGCATGAAGCAAAGAGGGATGAGGTAAATCGGGTGGCTCTTGGTTTTACCAGTGCTGAAACAAAGCAGAAACACTAATTACCTAATTCCAAAGCTGTTGAAAACCTCTGAACCCCAAGTCTTAAATACCTTGGCCAGAGCCACCCAACGAGGCCCCAGCAACTGCACCGAGCAGAAATTCCCATGGGATCCAGGGACCTGCTGTCAGTGCTGGGGCTCTCCCTCTCGGAATGAGGGAAGGGGATCAGCAGTGCCCTTCTTAGACCCCAAAAGGGTGGGGTGTGGTGTGCAGGAGCAGCTCCTCCCCACCCCAGCATCACCTGGCTGCGGGAGCAGCGCGCTCTGCGCCCCCAGGCTGAAGTCCATCCTCCCGCTGGTCATCTGCTGCAACCGGGGCACATCCACGGCCGTCAGCCACGACAGGGACTGCAGGTCCCCGGGGAGCTCCTCCTCGCCCAGCTGGGTCGGGTTGGGAGCCAGGAGCCTGCGGAGCAGCAGGGGAGGTGAGTGGGAGCGGGGCCGGGGCAGCGGGAAATGCAAAATCCAGATGTGCCCTTCGGGTTCCCTGCTGGTGTCTGACACCCTTCACCTGATCCCCTGCTCCTTTGTACAGCTGGAAACGTTTTGGTTAAGAAAAATTTTAGGTAGGGTGTTTACAGGAGAAGAAGGCCCAGGAACCCAGAGAGAAAGTGCCTGGAAACAAACCCAAAGCTGTTTCATCATTTTCACGTTCGTCAGAAATTTATGCTTCTTTGGCTTTGATGTAGGAGAAACCTGTCAGGAGTTTTAACCTGGTAAGTTTGTGTTATCCCTGAAATCCAGTGGCCAACCAGCCTTGGAAGTTGTTCCGTGCCAACTCCTGAGCACCTGCCAGTGCTGCTGCCGGAACACCTGGAACACCTTTCCAAGGAACCACGGAGCACATGGAACACTGTGAGGCAGTTTGTGACATCCTCAAGGACCACAATGAAGAGTTTGTGACTGAACACCCCAAACCTGCCAGGCTGCCTTGGGAATCAAACCCAAGGCACAGCAATGACACACTGATTTTGCTTTAGGGCTCTGGCTCTGACACATTCTGCACCCTCCCTCTCACCCGTTTGGGTTTGCTTCTGGTACAAAATGGAATGTGGGAATATATTTACAGTACTCAAAAATTCCTGTGTGATCCAAACTCCTGTTGAAGTCACTAAAAGAACTATTGCAAGTGAAAGGCCAGATCAATTTATTTATGTGGACCAGGAGTCACTGGTACCCTGAGGAGCAAAGCAGGAATTTGGATGTGTCGGGAAGTTGTCATGACATCCTCACCCACAGTAAATCCAAAGGGATTCACAGACAGAAAAACAGCTTCATCTCTCAGAATAACATAATTTAGTTGGCTGTAATTGACTTTGCTTTCAAAACCAAGGCTTTAAAGAGTGTGTTAAAGCAGCTGATGTGTGTTTGTTGCCAAACGATGCTGCAGAAACCTTAAACAAATCTGGTCTCTTGCTGAAGCATCTTTTATGCTTTCCACCACTCTCAGTCAGCTTAAAAGAACGAGGCAGAACTCCAAGGCCTTCCTGCCCTGAGGCTTTCAGCTGCTCCGGTCAGGAATTCCAGAAGCACCTATCAAAGCTCCCTGAACTGTTACCTGGGAGATCTTTAAAGCAGAATGTGATCTGTTTGTAAGAGCAGGATGCGGTTTGTTTGTCAAAAGATTTTGAAAAGTAAAAGGGGGAGAATCAACACACGACCAGGAGCCACAAGCCCAAATCCCGGCCCCAAAGCCCATCTCCCACCTCTGCCAGCCTGCCCCGTGCTCTTTCTCCTACTGTAGTTATCGGACAATAATTAGCATTGCCATGGTTACGCTCTTCAGTTATTTTGTGAGGCCTGGGACTTAAACCCAGAAAAAGACTATCAGGTGACGGCTGTGCCGGCGGAGATTGGCTGGATTGGAAGAAAACAAGAGCATTAGATGATTTGAAAACTGGGCAGGCTCTCGTCGTTTGCAACAGTTGGGCGCATTGAAGGGGAGCCGCTCGCCCATTGTGCGCCCAACGACCGCGGCACGTGGCCCCCTTTGTTTTGGGCATTCCTGCTTAATTGTTCCCCCCCGCCGC
>VXAU01000122.1:207143-238487 GCA_013399695.1 Formicarius rufipectus
CCCGGGGGTGACCCGGGGGGCACAGCCCAGGGGTGACCCAGGGGGTGACCAGGGAGGGGACACCGCAAGGGGTGACCAGGAGGGGACAGCCCAGGGGGGGACAGCCCAGGGGTTCTGCTGCTTCCTCGGGGAGTGACCCCGGGGGGCACAATCCTGGTAAGTGACCCAGGGGGGACAGTCCCGGGTAGTGACCCAAAGGGGACAGCCCGAGAGGTGCTGCTGGCCTGGGGAGTGACCCAGGGGTGACAGCGCCGGGGAATGACCCAGAGGGGACAGTCCCGGGGAATGACCCAGGGGTGACAGTCCCGAAGAGTGACCCGGAGGGGACAACCCTGGGCTCCTGCTGCTGCTCTGGGGAGTGACCTGGGGGTGACAGTCCTGGGAAGTGACCCATGGGGGACAGCCCCGAGGAGTGCCCCAAAGGGGACAGCCCGAAGGGTCCCGCTGCCCCAGGCAGTGCCCCAGTGCTGCCAGCCCCGGCGCTGCCCCCGGGCACAGCCCAGCCCCACCACCGGAGCTGTGTGGCCCTTCCTCCTCCCCCCAGAAGGGTCTGTCTTTTCTTCAGGAAGGGGCCGGGGGGACCCCTGAGCCGCCCGCTGAGTTTCTTTGTGTTTGGAATTCCCAAGATAAACGTCTGATTATCGCAGCGCTGACAGTCCTCAGATTTAAGCGATGGCAACATCTCACTCCTCATCCTTCAGATTTAAGCGATGGCAACATCTCACTCCTCGTTCCGAATTCAGGGCGTTGTGAGGAGCGCAGGAGTCGACTGGGGGATGCACCTGCGGGGGGAAGGCAGGGAGGCTGCTCTGCAGCTCGGTGGCACTGGGAAAGCTGTGGGAAACCGAAGGTCTCCTCCTGGCCATTGCATCCCTGGTTTCATGAGAGAGGCAGAAATAGCCATAAATCACATTATGTCCCATGTGGGATTCGACTCATGGAAATGAAAATCTAGCAGGTGGCACTTGGCTTGGCTTTTCCCCTGGTGCTCTCTGAGCAGGATTTTAGTGCCATTCCACAAGCTGCATGGAGAAGTGATTGGTTTTATTTCCTCCTGCCCAGCATCAGAATGTTCTCCCTGGCCAAGCTGGCAAAACAGCGTTGGAGGTTTTGGTTTTGGTGTTTGCTGGTGGCCAGTTGTATTCCAGCACTTCCCTGGGCTTGACTCTGACCACCCCGTATCCTTCAGTGTGCCAAGGATCCAACTTAAAATACCAGGGGATTCTGGATTATGGCACAGTGCCCTCAGGTGAAATGGCAACAGTTCGTGTTGTGTGAACATGGAATTCCTACATTAAATCTGATTTTCTTGGCTCTTGTCACTCCTGTGACACTTTCACAAGTGTCAGGTTTGTTGCTTTATGATTGTAACAGTCTCTAGTGTAGTTTGAACACCTCAGGTGATCCCACATGATGCTCCACACTTATAATTTTAAGATATGAAATGACCAGGAAGGTTTTCTTAAGCACACATGTCCTTGTACTCACAGAGTCACAGGATGGGTTGGGTTGGGAGGGCCCTCAAAGCCCATCCAGTGCCCCCCCTGCCCTGGGCAGTCACACCTTTTGCTGTCCAGATTTGCTCCAAGCCCTGTCCAACCTGACCTTGGACACCCCCAGGGCCACAGAGTCCCCTTGTGATGCTCTTGGTGTGCAGGAAGGGAAGGATGGAGGAGAATAACGGGTGTCATTAATGAATTTGCCCATTCCTTCCCCCCAGCCCTGGCTGGGGAGGAGCTCAGGGGCTGAGCTGCTCGTCCTGTGCTCACAAGTGCACAGGGAGCAGCTCCCCAAGGCAGGGGCTGGCAGGGGGAGGGGGGCAGGGGCTGCCCTGGACACGGAGAGACAGATCATTAGATAAAAAGGTGTCTCAGGGCCAGACAAAGGAGTCAGCAGTGGGGACACACAGCTGGGCAGGGGAGGCTTCCCTGGGACCCCATCCCACCCCGGCAGGGCTGTGTGTTGGTGTTGCAGCAGAGGAGCAGCTCCACACCTCCCTGTCCTCAGGATCCCCTGCCCCTGGGAAGTGACAGCCACTGTCTGCAGCCCCCGAGCTGTCCCCAGCGGGGTTTCCCCAGGCACCAGTGGCTGCACTGCTGCCTCTGCCTGGCTGTGCCCTCAAAGCCTGCAGAGCAAAACCTGGCACATTTATCCTGCTTTTATTGCTGAGGCTGAACTGGAGGCGCCCAGCTCATCATCCATGGCGTGTCTCACAACAACTTGCTTTCCTGCTGCTCTCAAATCATCTTTGCTGGGTTTATTTTTTTACGTGTGAAATGAAAGCTCAGCCACTTTGCTGCAGTTTTTGGAGCATCGCCAGAGGAAAATATCAGTCCTGCTAAACTGAACATTGGCACTGGAACATGAAGTCTGGCACTTCTTTTTCTAGTTTTCCCTTGGCCTTGTCAAATAGGTTTAACCTTTTGTGATTTTATACTTTGTTTTAGAACGGGCAGTTTAATGCGTGGATTGAAATATAGGGGTATGTACCAGGAAAAGAAAGAATCTGTTGGGGTTATTCATGTGCTTTTGGATTTGATTTACTTCCTACTTCCTTATTTAATAACCAGGTTCCTTAAGGCTCCTTAAGCTTGACTGACCCACGTTTTGTTGCCGGGTCCATTCCACTGACCCCTGGCAAGACCCCTGCCCCAGTTCGTCCATCAGACAAAAATGAATCTATTCCAGGAGCTCTCAGTTCCCATTAGCTCTAATTGAGCCTGACAGTTGGAGACAGGCCTCATTATTTTTAATTGGGCCCTATAGTTCTAGAGTGGAATTAAACACAGTTTACTGCAGAGAGCTCATCTCCCTCGCCAGGGCAGAGTCAAACTGTATTTTAGGTTTGATGAAACAACAGGGTTTGTTTCCAGGCTTTGCTTTTGCAGAGCGTTACTTCTTTGAGCTCCGGGTTCTTTCCAACTTGCCTGGTGTAAGGACACTGATGTTAATTGGGATCTGACCTGGGCGTGCACCTGGTGGACCTTTTCACTCCACTTTTATCCCCAAAATCCCGTGCAGGCACAGGGTGGGGATGAACAAGCTCAGACTGCCTGTGAGAGGTTCACATGCCCCGACTAAGGCAGTTTTAAACAGATTTGCAGTGATGTCATGCAAATAGAGAAACTCCTGAAGCTTTCCCCAGATTTCTCTGGGAAGTTTTATACAGGATTTTAAAATGAAGACACCTCTCTACACCTCAACAAGGGCAATTTACTGCTTCATTTGCGACTTCTGGGCTTTTTTCTGTCAGGGAGGAACATTTTTACCATTATCAGGTGGTGCTTTGCTGTGAAGACCCTTCTGAATAAGGAAGGAATTGCTTTCAGTATTATAAGTGATTATGTATTGTGTTATAAATGATCAAATATTGGATTTTCCTTGGGAAGGGACATCTCAGTCCCTGCTGATGAGGGAACTGGGCTCACCACCCTCACTGAGGTGTTGGCAGCTGCACAAGAGTTTGTAAAACAGTTCCCTGAGCTCTTTCTCTGCATCATTCAGTGAGTCACCCGTGGGTTATGAGAACAGATCTGTTTTTATTGAACCTTTAACTTTGCTGGAGTTATCAGAGTTAATCCATCACGATGCTCCTCTTTGGGTTAAAGGTTGTGGAACCAAATCTAGTTACTGCAGACTTTGATTAAATACTGAATTTTCCAGTGCAAGGTTCCCTTTACACAGGTGATGTTACGGACATACATTTCAAAGGCCATTTCCATTGAAATACCTGTATTTTCTGTAGCTTCCCTTTCAGCTTGGCTTGAAGGCCGAATGAGGAAACTGCAGCACTTCTCTCCCGAGGTTTAACACATCAAATTGGACATTTTCCCACAAACGTGTCTTTAGGAATCTAAGACAAGAATTCCCCAGTTTGGAAAGGCAGTGTCTCTGCCCTTCTGAAGAGTTCAGACAGCTGGCATTAGTCACTATACACCGTGTGCTTAATTAACAGACCCTTAATGATGGGAACACCACGACGTCCTGCCCGCAGGCTGGGATTGTCCCGGGGAAGGGGAGAAGGGATTCTGTGCTGTTGGTGCAGACACTGTGAAGCAAAAGTAAGGCCCAAAAAGAGTTTACTGTCTTGTTAGAGAGTTACTGCCTGGCTGTGGAATGTCCATTCTGTTCTGTCTGCTGGACCAAAAACCTCGAATAGAAGTTGGGGCTACTATCCCCTAGGACCTAGTGGGCATAAATATAGACAAGGTGGGCATGTGAGGAGGCCACGAGCCAAGGAGTTTGCACAGCTCAGCAAGTGAGTTAGCTAACAAGGAGAAGTTGAAGGTTCAGTGTGAGGAAGATGAGAAGATGACCCCCAGGGCGAGGCTGAAGGCCGGAACGACCACCTGAAAACTGTGCCGAGGGAAGATTCTGGAAGGCTCCGCCCCAAGCCCTGCCTGAACCCCACCTCCTATGAATATGATAATTAAATGATTAAATTGTATGAATATGTATGTTAAGATGATGTAATCTTGAATGTCAGCTGGATAAATTACCTTGATCCTCACTGAAAACTCAGCAGCGAGTTTGTGCGGTGGGAACCGCCTCGCTGCCCAGCGCTGGGAATAAACACCTGGCTGCTTAAACACCAAATTGTCTCCGTGCAGTTAATTGATTTTGTGCTTTTTGGCATCAACTGCACCCCTACAGCTGCTCTGCTGACCTGGGTGTCCCCAGAGCAGGGGGCAGTGACGCCCCAGCTGTCCCTGCTGCCTCCCAGGGCTCCTCTGCAGGGCACCTGGGGAGCCCCTGCCTCGCCCTGCACAGCAGCCTGACCAGGACAGGGAAGGTGTTCTGGCATCTTGAAGAGCACAGAGCTGTTCTTGGGATGTTTGGAATTACTGGGCCCCGGGGTGAATAATTGATCACCACTTTAGCACGAGCAAGGATGGCATTAAATATGCACAAGAGGAGGCTGAGCACGAGGCAAAGGAGTTCTCTTTCCCCCCTGACTGCAAACAATCCGCGCAGATCTGGTCGCTGGCAATGAAATGGGTGTGTGACAGAGGGGGAAACCAGATATTATGGTACTTAAAAGTCATTCATCATGTCACAGGAAGGCAGGAATCTGAACTCCTGCAATCAATAATGGCTAAAGGTGATCTCCCTGCACAAAGGAGCTGTGCCAGGGAGCCAGTGCCAGGTGCTGAGAGGTCCCTGCTGGAGCCTGGCCAGGCTGGGGGCTGTGCTGGGGTGGGAGAACAGGACACACCAAAATCCTCTCCTGTGGCATCTCTGGGAGCTGCCTGTGGAAAAGAGCTCCCTGTGCAGCAATCCCAGCTCTGCTGTTCCCAGGGTGGGGGCTGGAGGAAAGCAGGGCTCGGGGCTGAGCTCTCAAGCCTGAGCTGCAAAGAGTGTTTGAAGAGCCCCATCTGCCCATCCCGGCACCCAGAAACCAACTCCAGAACCAATTCCCAGTTTCACTTGGCAGCAAAGAACTTTGCTTCCTTCTCCCTTTTAATTCCACGCTTGTTTTGTCCTGGGAAGGGTGGTCAGGCCCTGGCAGGGGCTGCCCAGGGAGGTTTGGAGTGCCCACCCTGGAGGTGCCCAGGGCAGGACTGGCCGTGGCACTGAGTGCTCTGGGCTGGGGGACAGGGTGGGGTTGGGCACAGGGTGGGCTCCGTGGGCTGGGGGGGCTTTTCCAGCCTCAGTGACCCTGGGATTCCCACTCTGTGCAAAACAACTCCTCAGCATTCCCTGAGGAATCCTTTTCATTGATGGCATGGAAAGAGGTGTTTGGTATTTTATTTTATTTTATTGCCACATCAAGTTGTAACTGTCTGAGAGAGATCAGAGGTTTTTTGGTGGGCAAGGTAAGAGCACCACCACCCCCCGGTGTCACATCCAACAGCCCAGCTTGCTGAAAATATCCTGCTTGTCTGGGTCAAGATACAGCGACTTGGGTCCCTGCATTTCAGATGCCCCTGATGATGAGTCACAGGGAATGGGTGGGAGGAATCTGGAGTGAATTTAACAATAACAAACATTTTCTCTGTCTTCTCTTTGTTTAAGCAGCAGGAGGAACCACCTGGAGCTCGAGGTGTGGTTTTGCCTCAGCTGGTGCTGAGCAGGTGGCAGCAGAGGCGGGATGGACTCTCCCAGATCCGGTTACAGCAAGTCAGGACCCTGCAGGAGAAAAAGGCAGAACTCAACACGTGCGTGTGAGAGTGGAATCCTCCTCCACCGTGACGCTGCTTTATTCCCACTTCTCCAGGGTGAGGGTGTCCCCACCCTGTGCCCTGTGCCGGTGGGCAGCGAGGAGGAGGAGGGACCCCCGGGGCTGCAGCAGGGCAGGCAGGGTGGTAGAGTTTCCTGGGAGCTGGAATGCCATGAAAGATTCATGTGCGGTGCTGGCTCCTGCCCCTCCCCGGAGGGATATCTGCACTGTTAATTTTTAAGCATGGCTTAGCTGGGGCTGGGAAGGGGGATCCTATAACCAGGGCAATCTGCATTATTAACCTCCAGCTCCCGAGGGCTCCTGCTGCCTCTGGAGTGCTTTGGGAAGGAGCAGGTGAGCCCCCAGGGCTGGGCTGGGCTCCCTCCAGGCAGCTTTGAGGCAGCACTGCCTTCCTGGGGTGGTCGGTCATCAGCAGGCAGCGCTGACACCGCTCACCAAAGATCCCCGTGCAACATCAGCTCAGGGAAGATCCAGTTTCCAGTCCTTATCTTGGAAAAGTGGCCCCTAAATGTATGCAGGTGCCCCGGGACAGAGTGCCTGGCTCCCAGTGAATTATTCAGGGTGCTCAGTTCGGGTGAGGACTCGTCTGCTGCCCAGAGCACAGTGTGACCAAGGACCTTAACCAAGTTCAAAGCACCTTTTGAAGGGTTTACCTGGAATAATTGGTAACAGCACTCGGGATGGACACCCAGGTAACTCTGCTTCTGGTGGCTGTGGTGGTAGATGCATTAACAGCTCGAGGTTTATTCCACAGGGCATTCCCTGCCCATGGCAGGGGGTTGGAACAGGAGGATCTTTGAGGTCTGTTCTGACCCAAACCAATCTGGGATTCTATGATTTCTGTTAACTGTGTTCTGATTAAATACTTTACTAGTGCATTTCCATAGGCTAAATGACTCGGAGTAATGATTTGGAAATGATGTTTTTATAAAGCACCCAGCTGCTGTAATTCAGGCACAAACCTCAAGACTCATTTCCAGAACTTCATGGTGCAGACGTGTGTGTTGAGCTTGTCCTGGACAATGAGCCTTCGGGGGTAAGAGAGACTTTCCTCCTCAACACCTCTGTGCTCCTGGTGTTCCCTTTCCTTCTCTGCTGCCTAACCTCGTTTGTGGACTTCAACAAAGACATTTCTTGGACCCTGGGACTGGGGTGACATCTCACTTGCATGCAAATGAAGCCTCGAGAGAGGAGCTGACAGATGGAATTCCAGCATCGAACCAGCTACGGGGTTTTCCCACCAAGATGCTAAAATGCAAAGGTTTATAAAAAATTATAACTAAGGTGCAGGTTTCTCAGTGTCTGCTGATGACTTCCTCTTGCCACAGACCGTAGGAAAACTTCCAGGGAAAATTCTGCAAGACCAGCCTGGAAGTGTGGCATCACTCACAGAGGCTGGTTTCTGAACTCTCTGGTTTGGTCTTCCTAAATGCTCCAGAGCTGCCCTGTCTGGACAGTGGCCACAGTCTCCACAATGTCCCTCAAATCCCACCCCAAAAGGTGGTGGTGGGTTTTGGAGGGCAGACATCCAGGGAAGGGTGACCTTCTGAGCCCAGGGCTGCCTTGGGAGGCACCAAGAGACTCGGTGCAACCCCTGGGTCTGCTGGGCAAACCCTCCTGCTGCTGCAGAACAGCTGCTCAGCCCAGGGCTTTGTTGGGCTGTTTGGACCTGCCCAGAGGCAGAAAGCTCCCTCTGCCCCTCCTGTTCTCCTCTTCCATGGAAAACCGTGGCCCTTGTTGCTGACCTTCACTTCCACGAGGGTCAGTGGTGTCCCTGGAGGAGCTGCGGTGGGAAGGAGCTGCTCCCTGCGGGGATGGGGCTGGAAGGGGCAGCAGGGAGGGTGGCCCTGAGCTGCTGGGAGAGGAGCTGGAGCAGGGGGAGCCAGGCTGGAGAGGTCCTGAGCTGCATGCCATGGCCAGAGAGAAGGAAGGAAATGATTCCCTGGCAGGAGGAGGCAGAGACTGAGGCAGAGGAACGCGGGGACCCAAGGCCAGGGAGGATTTAATTTTTAATCAGCCGTAATTAATTCCTTCCACATCTTCTGCCTGGTGATAGCAGGGAGTGAAAGGAGGTGGGAGTGGGTTTGCCTGGGTGTTCCCAGCAGCAGGGAGGGTCTTTGGCTGCTGCTCTGGGGGTCTGCACCTGGGAAACCCCTGGAGTTGTGCTGGTGGCACCACTGGAGGGGCTGTCACCCTGTGTGGGATCTCCAGGGCTGCTGCTCTGGGTCAGGGCCAGCAGAGCCCCCTCCCACGGGCCAAAACTCAGCGTGGGAACTGTCCACCCACAGGACAAGGGCCTTGCCACAAAGGCTTTGAACTGGTACAGAAACGAGGGAATGTCTTTTTAATAATAGTTGGAGAAAGTTCAGAAAGAATTCCTCCTCAGGAAAAGGAAAACGTTTTATTGAATGAAAAAAAGTCTTCGATTTCCCCTTCAGTGTGTATTTCTGTGACAGATCAAGGTTTATTAACAGCTTTCAGTAACGTGGGGCTTTTGCTGCTTTGCTGTGGAAATTTTCTTTCCTGTTATTTACAACTAAATCACTGCAGTTATTTCTGTTTCCTCAGGTAACATTCAGCTCAAGGTACACAAAATAAGATAAATAACTAGTAAAGCCACTTACGCCCTCTTACAAAGAAACCTCTTCTTTTTAGGTATATGGAAGTTTCAAGATGAGGAGTAGTAACACTTTCTGATTCAAACATTCTCCTAAATCTGAGGATTTCCTATTACCTCCTAATACATAACACGGTAAAGGATATTTTGCTGATATTTTGGTCTTTTATTTGTGATCCTGCCATTCTCTTACCATCTCGCTGTTGGCAGCAGTTCCTATTTGGTTTATTTTTGAAAAATTCCAGAATTGGAAGCCAAAATTTGTAGCAGAACATCCGTTTCTGCCTATTCTTTTAATCCTGGTTAAGCACAAATAGTTTCCTATGGAAAAACCGTGCTTTATTTTGAACCGCTGATAGCACAATAACCCAGAACTCCCTTTCTTTTCACCTGGAGAGGAAAACCAAAGAGGCTTCAGAGCAGTTTCCCCACAGGGGTCGTTTTGGAAAAGGTTGAGCCTAAGGAGGGATTAATACTTTGCTGCCCCCATCAAAGGGGGCTCTTCACTTACCGTTTGAAGCTGTGCCACCAGGTTTTCCCACTGCCAGAGGATTTCCTTTCCCTCTCCCAGCCATCCAGAGCCCTCCCTGGAGCAGCTGAGTGCCCTGAGCCTCCACCTGCTCTGCCCTGCCACACATCCCACGTGGAGAGGGGAGTTTTGTGTTTCACAAGGTGGGAGGGATTTAATTTTTCCCTCTTTGCTGCTGGGCTTGCCTTGGGCTGCCTCTGGGTAGCAATGTGGAAGGAGCGGGGGTAAGTGCAGAGCTCCTCCTGAGGTTTTCTGGTGATGTGGGCTTTGAAATGGGGATTTGTGGCTCGTGCCAGGCTGGGACCTGCCTGGCACCGTGTGGGGAGTGTTGGTTGCCCTCCTCCTCAGAGGAAGAGAGGCAGAACAGGTTTTGGGGGGTTGTGGGGACAATGCTGTGATGAAGGAGTTGATTTTCACTGGGGTGGAGAAGAGAGGGACATTTTTCTGCTCGGTGGAGGAAGGGGGTTTGCACCAGTGTGTGACAGCCTGAGGAGCACTGACCCTCCTTCAGAACCAAACCCAGGAGAGCAGCCCTTTGGGGACCTTCATGGTCCTGCTGCACTTGGCATGCTGGAGATGCCCATGCCCACCACTGCCTTCTACACATGGAGTAAAAGCAGCTTGGGGGCTTCCAGGGGGGTCACTGTGCTGCTCCTTTCCCTCCTCTCTGTCCCTGCTGCTGCTCCAAGCCAAGCCCTGAGCTCCCCTTTCCTCTCCCTGGGCTTCGGAGCTGCAGCCCTGAGGGATGTGCTCCCGGGTACCGTGACCACACCATTCCCACTCTTGGTCACTGCAGGGGTGGGAGGGGGGTGTCTGCTGAAGGGAGGATGATTTAATTCCTTTCCAGACACTCCTCCTGTGTTGAATCTCACCAGCTTCTCTGCTGGTCAGTGCTGTGGGGGAGGCAGGTCTGGTCCCTCACCCCCCTCTCAGAGGGGTGGCTGGTGGGGAACAAGGGCTGTCCTGTGCCTTCAGCTGGGGGTTCCCAAAACACAGCAAATTATGTGGCCTCTTGATCCGATGTCTTCGTGCTTGACTTCTGCATTTCGGTGCTTGTTAGTGAAGTGCTTTGTGTGCCAGGGGCTCCAGGAAGGCTGAACCAAGGAAGGGTTGATAGAGATGTTTTCTGGCTCAGTTAGAAGGAGGTTTGGCTCTTTGTTCCCCTCGGGGGTGTCTCTCCAGGCTCTGCTGAAATACTGCCCTGCCAGGGAACCTGCAGTGAGTCCCTGCAGCCTCTTCCTCTGCACCTCCCAGTTCCCCCCAGTGCCTCCAGAACTGCAGCCCTGGCAGCTGCTGTTCCCTCAAGCCTGACGGAGCAGCCCCAGAGCAAGAGCCTCTTCTAAATCACTGGGAGCACCTGGGGACCTTTGCTGTCCTTGGAGGGAGCCAGACCTGGTGCTGCAGCCTCTGCTCGTTGCTGCTTTGCAGGTGTCACCAAAGCAGCCCCCGGTTTTTGGTGGGACCCTCGTGCAGAGGCACAAACTGCTTTGGCTGTGGAAACTTGAGTTAGAGTCCTGGTTTGGAGGGTAATTTGCTGTCCCAGGTGCCCTTTGTCTTGTCTGCTCCCAGTTCTCCCCGGGACTCACACAGGCAGCTCCTCTCTGCTTTCTGGTGCCCAAAGGGTTTTTTATCTTTGGGGTTTCTGTTGGAACACTTCTGGGGGAGATGTGATCCCAATCCTTATTTTATCAGTGACCTTCTTGCTGTATCCAGAAGTGTGTTTTGGGTACAATTTTCCTCTAATTCTCTCTTCTGATTGTCTTGAAAGCTCATAAATACCAGGAAGGTGTGTTCACCTTTGAGTTTACTGCTGCTCCCCCTGTAACTTCTGGACCGTCAGACACTCAAGGAATGTCTTTCTCTTTCCCAGAAGTGGAATAAGTCTGCCCTGTATTTTCAGATGACTGAATGTTGTATTTCCAGCTGGAAATCCTGTGCTCTGTTAACCAGGGAATGCTCTGGAGCATATGGAGGTTGGCTATGGAGCTCATCAGCAATTGATGCTTTCGAGTAAAACAGCCTGTTCTGCAATTAATAACAACCCAGGATTCATTAAGGAGCTGCCTCTGGTCGAGCAGCAGCAATAAATCTAAGCATGAAGAAAACCCTGGCATTTATAACTAAAAGCCAGTGACTGGGAGAAGGGGCATTTCAGAGTCTGTGATCTGGCCTGGCAGGCTTGGAGCTGGATTTTATTTGGCCCTAAAGGGGGAGGTGGGATTGCTGCTGCTTTCCCTGTTCACCCCACGGGAGTGTCTGGGATCCAGGGATGAACACGGAATTTTGGGCATCTCAGCTGCGTGTGAAACAACCTGCTGCAGCCAAGGGGCCTTTCCCAGCGGCTGGGGTGGGTTTGCCAATTAAAAAAGGTGTCAGTAGGTGGTTTGTGCCGTAGGTGGGATGCCTGGCGAGGGGGTCGGGGGTCTCTGCGCGGCTCCCCCTCACCTGTGCCAGGTGCTGACGGTGGCGCGGCGCGGTGGGGGCGGCGGCGGCGGGGCTGCCCTGCCACGGGAGCACGGGATGGAGCTGCCAGGAACAAATCCCTATTGTTCCCCCTCCTCTCGAGATGAGTGTTGGACAGGCAGGGGGGCTCTGACCGTTGAGGCGGCGCTGCTGCCGCCCCCACCCCGAGCAAAGGCGGCCCCAGCCCCCTAAATGGGCCAGCTCCTCTCCTTTGTGTGCAGACTGCCCGGTGTGAAATCCGCACTGACGTTAAATGTTTTCTAATGAATAATTACTGAAAGGAAATGCAGGAATATATGTGTAATGGATTGTAGCGCATTAAAATGTTTTATTTGGGGCACAAAAATGTTGTCCTTCACCAGCGCCGCGATTGTTTCAGGAAGCCTTTTGTGGGGGTTGGATTCTCAATGGATTATCTGGGAGCGCTCGCATTTCCAAGAGGAATCAAAAGGGTCCTTTGGCAAACTAATGTTTTTCAAAATGGCAGCCATGAAGCCCATTTAGTATTTAAAGTTTGGGGTTTAAAGGAATGTTTGAACTCGGGAGATTTTCTCACTTTTTTTCTTTCTTTTGATTTATGAAAGTGAAGTGGTTCACCTCGACCTCTCCTCTATTGAGAAAGACAGACAGTCACCCTTTAACAAGTCTATAGCAGACTATGCCCTGGAGACAGACAAGAGGCCTTAAGAACTCTTGGCGTTTCCCTGGGCTGTTGATTAACCTTAAAACCCTCTTATTCTGTATTCTTTTGAAAAGAAATTAGGTTACAATGTGTAAATTTTTCCACAGGGTAATTGTATTTATGAATTCTCTTGCCTCGAGGAGTGTGTACAGTAATTCCAGATGGTCCAGGTTCCTCCTTGCAGACCCCAAATGTCCCTTTTCCACCGTGCTGCTGCTGCAGCATTTCCAAGCGCAGTCAATGCCCAACATTCCAGTTTCCTTGTAAATCCAAAAAGAGGTTTCCAGAGACCTCCTGGGCCAGTCTCAGTGCCATGTCTCAGTATCATCTCTTCTCTTTGGTGGCTTTGCTGCAGTGGAACGACCGCAGCCTGGTCCCTTGGTGGAATCTGCTCTGCTTTAATCCCTTTTTTGTGTGGCTCTCGTTTATCTGGGAACTGCCCTGGACAGATCAGTCCTCGGGAGCCACACTGAGCTTTCCCCAGCACAAGGAAAGAGTTTCCCCATGGCCCTGGGCTGGCTGGTATTGCTGGGGGAGGATGTGCTGCCCCAGGTCCTGCCCGTGCTCTGACGGGCTGAGCTCCCTTTGGGGACGGTGGGATGATGTCCTGGCTGCCCCCGGAGCAGGCAGCTGCCTGCAGACCCTCCTGCTGCAATCCTGCCCTGGAGCAGGCAGCTGCCTGCAACCCCCTCCTGCTGCAATCCTGCCCTGGTGCAGGCAGCTGCCTGCAACCCCCTCCTGCTGCAATCCTGCCCTGGAGCAGGCAGCTGCCTGCAGCCCCCTCCTGCTGCAATCCTGCCCTGGTGCAGGCAGCTGCCTGCAGCCCCCTCCTGCTGCAATCCTGCCCTGGTGCAGGCAGCTGCCTGCAGCCCCCTCCTGCTGCAATCCTGACCTTGGGGTCGCTGCCGGAGTCGAGGGAAGATCAGGGACCACCGGGACCTGTCCTGCTCCCCCCTGACCCTGCCACGGCCTCTCCCAGAACATCTTCCTTCACCATCCCTCGTGTCACTGCCCTTTTGGCCAACTCCTCCTGACAGCCCAGGGTGGGGCAGGGCCGAGGGGACCTCCCTGAGATCCCTCCAGCCCCACAGCCAGGACTGAGGGGATTCCTGCTGAGCACGAGGGGAGCAGGGATGGGGCAGGGATGGGTTGGGGAGCAGGGATGGGTTGGGGAGCAGGGATGGGACAGGGATGGGTTGGGGAGCAGGGATGGGACAGGGATGGGTTGGGGAGCAGGTTAGGGGAGCAGGGATGGGGCGGGGATGGGTTGGGGAGGAAGGATGGGGCAGGGATGGGTTGGGGAGCTGCTGAGGGGGGAGCAGGGGTAAGTTGGGGAGCTGCTGAGCTCTGCTGAGCTGCTGTTCCACAGTAAATGAATATTTCCAAACCAGAACCCCGCTGTTCCTGAGGGAAGCTGTGTTAGCAGAGCTGCTCCAGGCTCATCTGTCCTGAGCAAGGCTGAGACTCTGCATTTGAACTCTTGTGTCTATTTTATATCTCATGTCTATCTTAAAGCAGAGGACTCCAGAAATATCTTCTTGCCACACCATGTTCTGTGGCACCAGTGATTTGCTTTTGTCTCGGGGCTGTAACTACTGAGAATGGGCAAAAAAAAGGATCATAATTGTTTGGTGTTGCAGAAATTTCCAGGATCCAGGAAAGGCTCAAGCTCTGCCAGGGCAGGTCAGGGGGGATCTCAGGGAAAGGCTCTTCCCCCAGAGGGTGGTGGGCGCTGCCCAGGCTCCCCAGGGCAGTGGGCACAGCCCCGAGGCTGCCAGAGCTCCAGGAGGGTTTGGACAGTGGGACAGGGGGGAGTGTTGGGGGGTCTGTGCAGGGCCAGGAGTGGGGCTGGCTGATCCTTATGGGTCCCTTCCCACTCAGGACATTCCATGACTTTGATGGACACAGAGCTGAAGAACTGGGTTGAACTGGGTTTGTGGGTTGCCATGTCCAGCCTTAGGTCAGGCCTGGAGTTTTGGAGGGGGTGGGAAGGGGAAGTGTTTTTGATTGTAACACGAATGTGCTCTTGGTGGGAAGAATTATCTTCCTGATACCAAAAAGTAGATTCAGTTGGGAATGAGATGGGTCTAAACAAACTGTTAAACAGGTGGTTTCCCCACTTCTTTATGGAAAAATCCATTATTGAAGTTTGTTTGTTTGTTTTTTATGTCAAGTTTCGAAATAAACTTTTGTTCTGAGTCAGTATTATTAGCTGAGGGTAAGTCAGCAGTGCCTGTGCCTGACTCAGCTCCCTGGATGGTGCTCTGGGCTGGTTTTCCTCAGGGGTTCTGAGCCACGAGGTGAGAGCTCTAATCCTTAAATATTGCTGTGAGACCAAGATAATCTCATACAACAGGAGGGTTTTTCCATTTTTGGAGACCCTGATCTTGCTGTAGGTCCCTTCAGATGCCCTTAGTCCTTCAGCGAGGGGGGCCTGGGTGTGAAGCTCCTGAAATACAGAGCTCTTAATTCCTGGAAGCATCACCTGGAGGGTGGTGAGCAGAACCAAGAGGCCACCCACTGCTGCTCAGGGACCACTGGTTTCCCACCTGGAGGGGTTTAATCCTGGCTGCAATTCTTTGTGCAGAGAATATCATGGGGAAATATTTGTTGTTGTTGTCTTTGAGAGCCGGGCAGGGGGAGGAAGAGCTGGCACCGTGTGGGAGTCGGCGGTGATCCAACAGGAGAAGTTATTCCTTGGGGGAGAAACTGCTCCGTGTGGTGGGGGGAAAGGGATAACCCGCGGAAACTGCGAATTAAACAGGGGTTTGCAGTGACCTCTAGTGGGAACCGAGCTGCGGGAAGGGGCTGAGGAGCCGGCTCGGGGTGGTGGGATGGGTTCTGTGCTTGGGTTTGCTCCGGCTGCTCATGAGAAAAGTCAGAGCCTGTGGGTCCAGCTGCAGACCCCGCGGGGATGTGAGATCCCCGAGCTTCTGGGGATGGGTTCTGTGCCCGGGTTTGCTCCAGCTGCCCATGAGAAAGGTCAGAGCCCCCGGGTCTGACCTGGGGTCCCGCGGGGATGTCGGATCCCCAAGGTGCTGCGTTTGCCTGGGTTTGCTCCAGTTGCCCATGAGAAAGGTCAGAGCCCACAAGTCCGTCTGCAGACCCCGCGGGGATGTGAGATCCCCGAGCTTCTGGGGATGGGTTCTGTGCCCGGGTTTGCTCCAGCTGCCCATGAGAAAGGTCAGAGCCCCCGGGTCTGACCTGGGGTCCCGCGGGGATGTCGGATCCCCAAGGTGCTGCGTTTGCCTGGGTTTGCTCCAGTTGCCCATGAGAAAGGTCAGAGCCCACAAGTCCGTCTGCAGACCCCGCGGGGATGTGAGATCCCCGAGCTGCTGGGGATGGGTTCTGTGCCTGGATTTGCTCCAATTGCCCATGAGACAAGTCAGAGCCCCCGGGCCCACCCGCGGACCCGGCGGGGATGCGCGATCCCTGAGCTGCTGTCGGCACCGCCGGGATGGGTTCTGTGCCTGGGTTTGCTCCAGTTGCCCATGAGAAAGGTCAGAGCCCCCGGGTCTGACCTGGGGTCCCGCGGGGATGTCGGATCCCCGAGCTGCTGGGTTTGCCTGGGTTTGCTCCAGTTGCCCATGAGAAAAGTCAGAGCCCCCGGATCCACCCGCGGACCCCTCGGGGATGCGCGATCCCCGAGCCGCTGTCGGCACCGCCGGGACCGGCTCGGCGCTGACAGCGCTTTGGATAATTCATGACAGAGGGAGGATGTGCAGCCCTGCCCGAGCGGGACACACGATCCTGGTGTCCGTGGGCCTCGGCTCCAGCCCCCGTAATTCCCCGTGGCAGGAGCGGAGGGCGCAGGTAAAGCAGGAGGAGGGTGTGAAGCCCCCCCAGTCTGTGTCTGTAGGGGCAGGGGAATGGGGGGACCCGGCGGGACGGGGTGCTCGGGGGTCTGCGGGGTCCTGGAGAGCAGGTTCTGCTCCTGGGGTGGGAGCTGGTGGTTTTGGGGTGGTCCAACACGCCTGGGTCTGGGCGTTGAATGGCACTGGGGGGCNGGTGGGTGGGCACGGGGCTGCTCCGAGGGCACACCGGGTGGGGCTGGTCCTGCTCTCACCTCGTCGTACCAAAGCAGGGTTTGGGCTTTTCTAGTGCTTCCAAAATTGCAGTGGCCTCATAACTGCTCCTCCTCTCCCCCTCTGCGTTAATCTCTTCTGTGAAAGTAAACCAAAGAAACATCAATAATTCCCTTTAGAGTGTGTTGAGGAATGAAGTTTTGACCCTCTGGTGAAGAGAAGTAATAATTTCACAAAGTTTTTTCCTTTCTGTTATGTTTTTAAAGTTGTTTCCTACCCGTTCTTGACAGATTTTGCTTCTAACTGGCACGAACTTTGTCAAAGAAACTTTCTTGTTCTCTCTGACCTCATTTTAGCCCTTTCTCAAGAGCTGCACAGAATTTGTGTTGGGATCTGACACAGTCCCTTGTGGTTTCTGTGCTGATGGACAAATCCCTGTGGGAAAAGCAAAACCCTTCATTGTAGCAAGGGAGAGGGTTTCTGATGGAGCTCCTATCTCAGGAGGCAAGAAAGAAATCCCCTGACTCCTGAGGGATGAGGAAAGGAAAATAATCCTTGAGAAAGAGCAGAGTCTCCAGTGCAGTGGTGAGTCCTGGGGTGTCTTACCAGGGAAGCAGAGGATTGTAGTAAACGTCCTGAAATGGATGTAAATGGCAGTAAATTGTGCTGTGATAATAAAATTATCAGCAACAGCAAAATACTGAGAAAATCTGAGCACAAAAAAGCCCAGAAAAGAGTTCAGGAATTTTGATGGGGATCAGTGTCACTTACCAATTAACATACACGTGAGAGAACTGGGTTAGGGAAACCTGAGCAGGGAGATGGTCACTGTGGTTTCAGGCTTAGCCCTGCCTAATTCCCAGCTGGGAGAGAAAGGAAAAGTCTCCTGTCCAGCTTGTCCCAAGAGTTGTCTAAGAAGGACAAATTCTATTAATGTTATTATTATTATTATACTCTTTCCTCTGCCCTCTCCACATCCCTCCCTACACAGACAGTGGGGTCTGTCCAGGTGTCAGTTTGAGAAGAGAAATCATCCTTTAGTTTTAATTCCAAACCAATAGAGCCTGAGCTAAGGACAAGCACTGCAAATAGATAAAACAGATCCTGTGCAGAGGAGGGGAAAAAAGGGGGGATATTAATATTAAAAGGAAAAACTTGGGGTATCTGTCTGACAGAAAAAAGAAATGATCGAAGTCACATTATGCCCTGGCTCATGAAAAAGGAGGAATGCTGTGTCCTGCCAGGCTGGGGCAGGGGACAGTGAGCTGGAGGCAGGGGATGTGAAAGGCAAAAATGTAATTCCTTGAGTGTGAAGTTAGTGCAGGTCTGATTTATTTATTTTTAAACTGCCATAAGGTTTAAATGACAGGCTTTCAGGGGATCTCTCTCTGGAGCACTGTGGTAGTGTTACTGCTGAATATACATCTCAAAGCTCAGATCACTCTCAGTGAGATAAAAGATGAATGTAAAGAACAGGCTGTAAAATGAGAATAACATTAAAATAGCTGTTTAGGGACTGATTCATCTGAGCTTGCCTCAGTCAGGGAGAATACTGTGTGGTTGGGTCCTTTGCTCTTCAGGCTGTTCAACCCTGCTCCTAAATCCCCCCAACCCTCAGTGTCCACAGTGCAGCTCAGGCTCACCCCAAAACCTTCCCTCCAGAGCCAGGGTTTGCCAAGGTTTGGCAGAAACATTTTCCTCGGTGCCTATTCACGGTGTGAAAGGTCCTGCCTCAGGAAATCCAAACTTAACCCAAAAGAGGGGAGGGAGAACATGAGGTGGCACTGCCCCAACGGGCCATCCCCACGCCTTTAGTGCTTGTTGGGAAGCTCACACACGGTCACAGCATCTCCGGGAGCAGTGGAGCAGCAAAATGTGCAAAGCCAAAGTCCCCAAGGGCAGGAGCAGAAGCACAAAGGTGCTGGGCTGGTGAGCAGAGCCCGGAGCTGCCACGGCCTCTCCCCAATTCCCAAAGCCTGGAGCCCTCCAAGGTAAGCTGCTCCAACTCTTTGCCTGCATTTCTACCCTAAGGGAAGCATTTAGAGCTTTACTGAGTTAGTTCTCTCTGATCTGTCTAATCCTGACCTCTTTAAAATACAAACCAAAAAAGGAACCCAGAAAACACCCCATGGCACAATATTCCCATAGAATAGGTGTGGCGTAGACAAATACTTGGAGAATACATGGCCTGAGCTGGTTTTGTATTTGCCAGCATGAAATCAGCAGCTTGGTTTAATGAAATAAAAAGCGCAGTTTATTCTTACAGCCTGGGAGTTGAGCTTGATCCTCGGCAGGGAGCATTTCCAGTGTAAAGTCAACTTCCACGGGAAAGAGTCAGAGGTGGAGGGTGCAAAGGGGTCGGGCTTGGTCAGTGACACCCTCCTTGGCATCTTTCTGCCCCTTGGGAAGGACAGGGGGGTGCCGGCAGGGGTTTAACGGGGCCCGAGCCGCTGTTTGTCGGGTTTTATCAGCGCGGTGGCCGCGGCTCCCGCTGGCGTGTGGGGACCTCTGCTGCCAGCGCCGCAACTCGCCCTGGAGACGCCGGCAGCGCCAAAGGCTCCTGCAAAGTCGTCTTTTTTTCCCCCTAAAAATCAAATCCCGTGATGCTGTTCCCAGAGTTCCTCCTCTCCCGTGGTTCTGTCTGTGTGAAGCAGTTGCAGGTGCTGTAGGACCGTGGGTTTGTGTGGTGTCTGCTGCTGTTCGTGTCCAGCTTGGTGCTTGCAGGGGCTCTGCCCAGGCTGCCGCGGGGTGTGCAGACCCCAGCTGCATCCCCGGGGCTGGGGATGTGTCACTGAGGGTGCCTGGAGATCCTGCTCTTCCTCCCTGAGCCCGGCAGGGAGTCCCAGACTCCCTGACACGGAAGATGTCCAAGTGCAGACTCTCACGGGGTGGAATTTCCCTCTTTGGATGAGTCGGAATGAGGATCTCCTGGCGTTGCCCGTGCGAGGCTGATCCCTGGGGAGGGGCTCACCTGGCCTTGGGGTCCCTCCTGACTCTGCCCCCACCTCTCTGTGCTGCAGAAGGAAGAGGTGGCCGACCCCAGTGAGGAGCTCATGGAGGGGGCTCTGATCGCCCGGGACAAGGTGGGGGTGCAGGACTTTGTGCTGCTGGACTCCCACACCAGCGAGGCCGCGTTCCTCAGCAACCTGCGCAAGCGCTACCAGGAGAACCTCATCTACGTGAGTGCTGCTCCTGGGGGGACGTGCCCTGGGGGCCCTGCAGCTCACACCCAGCGCCAGGATCCCTGCCCAGCCCCTCTGCCGCTCTTGGCTGTTCCTGGTACCCAGCAGGGCCGTCACCCACGGGTGGTCTGGCTGCTTTGGCTAAGGAAAACAAGACCCTCAGGTGGCTCTGAGTTGCCTCCCCAAAGTTTGAAGGATGTGCTGTCAATAGGAATGGAATGGGAAAGGAAACAACACGAAGGGATGGCAGAACACCGTGTCTGATTTGTCTGGGAAGTGCTGAGGAATTTCTTGTCTGATTTGTTACCTTTGAGGGTGGGGACAGTTCTGCGCACGCTGTGCCTCACCCAAAAAAATCCACTTCACAGGCTTGAGGGATTCACCCACTTTGCGTGGGTAAAACCCTCCCAAACCTTCGTTCACAAAGTCTAGCCATGATGGTGATGTTATCTTTAGTAGGAGAAGAATCCCACAAGCATCAAGAGATACCAAACCTTGCATCTAAAACATGAGGCCCTGAGCTTGCTGTCCTGGTTCAGCTCTACTCAGAACAAGGCAGATTTTGGTAGATTTGGGTGTTGGCTTGGAAACAAACAGTGAAGGCTGCGGAGGGCTTTTGCTTTGGCTGGTTGGTTTGGTTCTCTCATAGCAACCTCTCTGCCACCTTTTTTAGTTCTTGCATTATGTCCTGAAGTATTTGACCCCTGTTTTGGGAGCAGTGATTGGGTGCTGAGCAGGTCTCCCACCCGAATGTGCTCCCTCCTGCAGACCTACATTGGCACCCTTCTCGTGTCTGTGAACCCTTACAAGGAGCTGGACATCTACACTGTGACTCAGATGCAGCTCTACCGAGGGGTGAACTTCTTTGAACTGCCACCACACCTGTAAGTAATCCCTTGGGATGGCAGTTTGAGCCACTGGTTTGGGATTTCTCTGTAATGCTGTGGCATCACGAGGTGTCCACAGGCACCAGGTCTGGATTTCACCGTGAGACCTGGAGTGAGACTCATTTTGAGCCCAGTTTGCCCAGCGGAAGGTGTCCATGCCCACGGCAGGGGGTTGGGATGAGACGACAGAATCCCAGGACATTCTGGGCTGGAAGGGACCCACAGGGATTGTTCAGCCCAGCTCTTAACAGGGATCATGTCCCTGGTCCTTTCCAACCCAAACCTTTCTGGGATTCTGTGATCCTGACAAACACTTGTAATGTTAAACCAGGAGTAAATACCCTGGGAAGCCTTTGGTGCTCTGTCTCCCGTGCCATCCCTGATGGATGTTCTCCCCCAAATGCCTCCTGTGGCCAGATATGCCATAGCTGACAACGCCTACCGGGTGATGTGCAGCGAGTACAACAACCACTTCATCCTCATCTCTGGGGAGAGTGGGGCTGGCAAGACAGAGGCATCCAAGAAGATCCTGCAGTACTACGCAGTGACCTGTCCCACCACGGAGCAGCTGCAGATCGTCCGGGACCGGCTGCTCCTCTCCAACCCCGTCCTCGAGGTGAGCAACCAAATCAGGGGTCAGTGCACAGGAGCTGGTGGTGTGGCCTCACTGCTCAAGGATTCCTCCAAGTCTGCACCCCTGGGCCCAGGACTGGCCAATATTGGCCTCTTGGTGGCACAACCTCTGAAAGAATCCTTGGGATTTAATACAGCTGAATGTTTGGACGCTTAAACTTGGGGTTTGTCGTTGAGGACGGCTGAAACCTTGGAGAGCAAGGAAACTGCAACAGCTCCTGGGGGCTTCAGCTCCTGGTTACATGGAGCAATAGTTGGTTTAGCTGAGTTTCACTTAAAGCTCTGGAAATACATCAGTTTGTGTTTCTTTAATCCCGCTGAGTTCAGTGGGACTCAGCTTTGTTACTGGAACTTGGTCCTGCTGTGAGTGTTGGGTTCTCAGGGAGGTGGAAGTGACTTTACCTGTCTGTGTATCCACAGGCTTTTGGGAATGCAAAAACACTGAGGAATGACAACTCGAGTAGATTTGGGAAGTACATGGACATCCAGTTTGATTTTAAGGTGAGAACAAACCCAGTGGAGCACTGTGAGAACAAGCTGGCTCAGAGAACCTCTTGGCACTGAGCAGGCAGCCCAGGAGTTATTAATCCTTACTCTGCAGGTTTCTGACCCTGCTTTCACAAGCCTTGCATTTTGCAGGTAAGGTCACGAGTTATCCATCCTGAAAGCTCCTGAATCACTGGCAGTCCTGCCAGTGCTCCCTGCAAAGCTGGGAGAGGGTTGTAAAGCACAGGCTACATGACCAGGACAGCACACCCTGCTAGTGTTGCTGGATATTCACTCAAACTAAAGGTGGCAGATAAGTGACAGCAGCAGAATTGGGCTTCTCCTGCCCCTGCCCCTCATTCCTGGGTGTGAAAACCCAACCATCACAGGGAAGTTATTGGTATTTTTGGTGTTGATCTGACTGCTTTGTTCTGCCAGGGAGCTCCAGTGGGAGGGCACATCCTCAGCTACCTAATTGAGAAATCCAGAGTTGTCCACCAAAACCACGGGGAAAGGAATTTCCATATTTTCTACCAGTTGTTGGAGGGTGGAGAGAAGGATCTCCTGTGCTGGCTCGGACTGGAGCGCAACCCCCAGAAGTACACGTATCTCATCCAGGTCAGTGGGAGCTGCTCCCTCCGCCACACCAGCAGTGCCAGGGCTTGCCAAGGCAGAGGGTGGCTGCAGGCTCAGGCTCTGCAAGGCCTTCACCCATCTGTGGGAACACTCAGGGCTTTCATTTAATTGAGGTTTTCAATCTAAACTCAAAGGTGTGACCAAACGAGCCACGTTCAGGATTAATAGCAGTGAAAGGACTTGCTGAGGAAACTGGAAATGAAGGGCAGTGTGCCCAGGAGTGTCTGTGTTTGCTGAGAACAAAGGAGCTTTGCCAATGAATTGTACCAACCCAGCTTGCTTTGACTCGTAGGGTCGATGTGCCAAAGTGTTTTCTATCAACGACAAGAACGACTGGAAAACAGTCCGCAAAGCTTTTTCCATCATTGACTTCAGTGAGAAGGACCTCGAGGTGGGTGTGCTAAAGGGGCCTGAGGAAAGGGGGTTTGTGGGGGGAACTGCTGCTCTGCTGAGGGGATGGAAGCAGCCTGGCTTGGGAGAGGTGAGGAGGGTGGGATAGGACATCGTTTGGTACCTTCAGTACCTGAGGGAGCCTGAAGGACAGATGGAGAGGGGCTTCTTACAAGGGTCGGGGGGGATGGAACAAGGGGGAATGGCTTCCCACTGCCAGAGGGCAGGGTTAGATGGGAGATTGGGAAGAAATTCTTGATTGAGAGGGTGGGCAGGCCCTGGCACAGGTTGCCCAGAGAAGCTGTGGCTACCCCATCCCTGGAAGTGTCCCAGGCCAGGTTGGACGGGGCTTGGAGCCCCCTGGGCTGGTGGGAGGTGTCCCTGCCCACGGCAGGGGGTGGAACAGGATAATCCTCCAGGTCCTTTCCAACCCAAACCATCCTGGGATTCTGTGGGATTGAGGGCAGTGGGTGGGTGAGGAGCATGATGGCCGAGGTGCTCCCACAGCCCTGGAGCTCGTTCTCTGACTCGCCTCCCTCAGCCCGGCCAATGTGCTGTTTATCAGCAGCTGTAGGAAGGATTTGCACCATTCCTGAGCTGTGGAAACCTGTGCTCTAATGGTCTGTCTCCTGTTCCCAGCACCTCTTTGGAATTGTTGCCAGTGTCCTGCACCTCGGGAACATTCAGTTTGAGGAGGACAGCAATGGCCATGCCATCATCCGGGATGGCACCCAGATCAAGTGGATCTCCAAGGTGCCTGTGCCAGCACTGCCAGGGCTGGGAGGAAAACCTTGTCCCTGCTGTGCTTTTCTCTTAAGGGCAAAACTTGTGTTGCCAAAAGCAGAAGGGTAACTACATAAATACATCACTACATAAATATCCAACTCTTGCTGGAATCTGTCTGGGGTTTTCCCTGCAGCTCACGACCCTGGAACTTCTTCGGTGCTGTTCTCGGAGATGAGTGGGCTGGGAAGGGGCTGGGGGTTGTGCCCCGCTGATCACACGGTGCTGCTGCTTTCAAGTGTCCTGCCGGGCCGTGTTCTGAGCGCGGATATTCCCTTCCCTGCAGCTCCTGGGCTCTCACCTGTCCATCCTGCAGGAAGCTCTCACCCACCGCAAGATCGAGGCCAGATCCGAGGAGGTACCGGGCAGGGAGTGCAGGAGGAGCCCTGTCCTTGGTGCTGCAGTGAACACACGGCTCTCTCCTCTTCCAAATCCCCTCCTTCGACCCGAGACGTTCAATTAAATCTATCCCCAGTATGAGAGTCTCTTGCCGAAGCCCCGGGGACAGGGAGCTGCAGGCAGCCCTGTGTTTGAGCCAAACAACTCCCCACCGTCCAGCCCTTAGTGCTTCCTGGGAAACGGGAAGGACACCCTGGTAGAAACTGCTCTTTGAGCATTCTGTGTTTCTATTTCAGTGAAATAAAACTGAGGGGCAGTCAGAATACCCACCCCCCTCCCCACTTGTCTGAATTAGTGCTCTCCAAAATGCAGGGTCCCAGTCCTGCAGTGATGCACCAGACTGAAGGGACACTGAGGGGAAGCAAAGCTGTGGGTGGGATCGTGGAATCCCTGAACTCTCTGGGTTGGAAGGGATATTAAAGATCACCCAGTTCCTCCCCTGCCGTGGGCATCTCTGGGGGAGCTCCAGCTCGACTTTGCTGGTGCACAGCCTGGCAGAAGTTTGCTGGTGTTTGTCATCTCTGCACCAGGGGAGGGTCAGGTTGGACATCAGGAGGAGTTTATTGCTGGAAAGGGTGGTCAGGCCTCAGAAGGGGCTGCTCAGGGAGGTTTGGGGTGCCCATCCCTGGAGGTGTCCAGGGAGTGACTGGATGTGGCACTCAGTGCTCTGGGCTGGGGGACCAGCTGGGGGTCGGGCACAGGGTGGACTCTGTGGCCCTGGAGGTCTTTCCCAACCTTAGTGACTGTGATTTTGGCACATCTGTGTTTGGTTCCAGGTGCTGAGCCCCCTGAACGTGGACCTGGCGTTCTATGCCCGGGACGCCGTGGCCAAGGCCATTTACGGCAGGACCTTCTCCTGGCTCGTCAACAAAATCAATGGCTCTCTGGCCAACAAGGTTGGTTTCTGGTCTGGTGTCCTCCCAGATGGGGGTTCTCCTTGGATACTGAGCAGAGCTTCTCCAGAGGGGCCCCGTGAACCCCACCACCAATTATCTTGGATGTTAATTGCTGTTGGGACATCCCACAGCCCTGAGCTGGGAAAGTGCTCAGTGGGGTGTGGAAGTTGGGCTGTTAAATAGTTCCAGCAGTTCATTGCCTGCTTTCAAGTGGCTTCTCCTTTGGACTGTGACATGAAGCTCTCGAAGAAAGTTTGAAATGTAGTGGAAGAAACAACGTGCAGGGCAGGAGCAATTGCAGAGCTGTGGTGTCTTTAACAGGATTCAACTCAGAAAACAGTTATTGGCCTGCTGGATATCTATGGCTTTGAAGTGCTGGACACAAACAGGTGAGGGCTGTTCCTGAGCCTTGGGGAATGTGCTGAGGGCCTGCCTGGCTTCTGGACTGTGTCCTTCCCCCAGCAAGGCAAGACACAGGGACTGTACAACTTGGCTGCAGGGGCTTTGCTGGAGCCACCCGAAAGCCTCAGCTGGGGCTGCAGGCCTGGGTTTGGGCTCCTGGTAGCACCGTGTGGGTCTGAGCTGGGGGGAAGTGGGTGGCTTGACTTGAGAACAGCAGGTGGTGGTGGGAGAAGCAGAACTGCCTGTGAGTTAAATGAACCCTGACATTCATTTAACCCTCTGAAGCTTTGAGCAGTTCTGCATTAATTACTGCAACGAGAAGCTCCAGCAGCTGCTGATTGAGATGACCCTGAAAGCAGAGCAGGAGGAATATGAACTGGAAGGGATAGAGGTAAATTGTATTTCCCCCTCCTTTTCTCTTTGAACTACCATTGCACTGAACCCTTTTGATCAGCAATTGGGAAAGGCATCCTGAATTTTGCAGTTCGTTATTGCTCCCATGGGAAGTATGAGATTGCCGTGGGTCTCATCCCGCAACTCCTTTTGAAGGGTCATTTGGCCAAGACTTAGTTTACAACATTTCAGAAAGAAGTAGGACCTGCCCCAAAGCTCAGATGTCCAGCACTGACAATGGCTCTGGAGAACAAGGAAGGTGGAAAACACTCATGTAGAGGACAAGGAGCTGGGCTGGGCTGCTGAAAGCAGGAGAACTCTGGAGTGGGATCACTGTGCTGTCACTTTGTCCCTTCAGTTGGCCCTAATTCACCACACTCATCTTTCATGGGATCAGAGTCTGGATCTAAGTTCCAAAGAAGCCTAAAATTGCAAAGAAAAGGTCTTCCTCTAAAGCTGTCCTTCCTTTTTTCCTCTTCCAGTGGGAACCAATCCCATATTTTAACAACAAAATCATCTGTGACTTGGTTGAGCAGAAGCACAAAGGGATAATCTCCATCCTGGTAAGAACAGAGTTTGTGCTATATTAAAATGCCAGCCTGTGCTCTGCTCCAGTGGCCCATAACCACGTTTTCCTCTGACCCTGGGGTGGATCTGCATTATCCAGAGTGTGAACACCCAGACCTTGCAGACAAGCACCAGGAGCCGAAGGCAGAGGACCTGGGGGGCCGTGGGGGCCAAAGGGGTGGATGTGCTGCCTCCCCACCCACCTGCCTTGGGCTCTGCCTGGCAAAGCTGTGCCAAGTGCTGTGGAGGGGGCAGCAGGGGCTCAGGGCAGCTCTGATCCCTCCTGCTCTTCCAGGATGAGGAATGTTTACGGCCTGGGGAAGCGACTGACCTGAGCTTCTTGGAAAAGCTGGAAGAGAAAGTAGGAGACCATGCCCACTTCGTGACGTATGCATTTACCTCTGTATCCTCCCCAGCCCTGCCCAGCCCTGCCCAGCCCTGCCCAGCCCTGCCCAGCCCTGCCCCACTGCAGCCTTTGCCTTGTGCCAGAGCAAACCCAGCAGCCCGGGCAGAGTCTGACACCGAAATGTGCCCCGGGGCACGGGGGGGGGGTCCTGTCTCCTCACTGCTGTGATGCTGATCCTTGAGACTGGGTTCATCCCACACTAAAAGTCAGGGATCAGCCCGTGATTTTAGCCCATCAGGGTTAGATGACTGTGGCCAGCGGTGGCTTTGGCCCCACTGTCTCCAAGGAAAGCCGAGGATGTTGTGGTGAGCAGCCCGAGGGGGGTGTAAATATTTGCACCCCTCTTGTGAGCGAGCCTGGAGTAGGAAAGGGAAGGAAAATGCTCCTGCTTGGCTCCCCAGCCAAGTGACAGAGTGGTGCCACCCCCCTTGCCGTGGGCTGGGAGCTGCTCTGGTGGCAGATGAGTGTGTTGGCACTGGGCTGGTTCCAGCAGGAGCTGCTGAAGGCTCTGACAAGGCATCAATCCCCAGTCCTGCTGCTGAGCTGTCACTGTTCCCTCAGCTCTGAACTTCACCACAGCCAAGAGGAAAATTTGGAGCCAACTTCCTTGTCACCACAACGTGCCTTAGTGCTGTTCTGCCTGATTAAAAGCTTTAAATAGCTGTGCTGGAGCGACTTAAATGGGATCTGAACCTGGTGATGCTCTTGGAAGGAGCTTTGATAGACTAATGTGCTGTTGTGACACCCAGCTCTGCAGTTACTGACTGCTTACAAAGCTGAAACTTCAACTGTGAAGTTGCTCTTTTTTTCTTGTTGGTTTGTTTTTTTTTTCCCCTCAAAGGAATCCTCGCTTTCTAAAATTTTTCTGCTATTCTTGAAAATTTGGATTCTTCCTTTGTGTCTGGGTTCTTGCTCCGGGGCAAAATATCTCGAACAATCCTTTTCCCCCGCTTCACTTTTAAGCTGAGTCGTGATCTTTTCCCCACATAGGCAGTAAGAATGTATTTAAATAAATGTTATGGGAAGAAATGTCAGTATTTCTGGAAGGGTGATCCTTGCTCACTGACAGTAGGGAGGTCACAGGTATTCTGAGTTTCCGGGAGCTGCTCCCATTCTCTGCTGCCACCAGCAATGAATGATGGTTTGATTCCGGGCTGTGACCCCAGAGCCTGTCCATGAGATCAAACCCTGCATTCCCAGCTGTCCTGCAGCTGTGACTGTCCCCAGGCCGAGCAGAGCCCTTTGCTGCCCTTTCTCCTGGTGCTCTGCTCTTCTTCCCCTGCAGTCGCAAACTCGCCGACCAGAAAACGCGCAAATCCATCGACTGGGTGGATTTCCGGCTGCTCCACTACGCAGGGGAGGTCACCTACTGTGCCGTGGGTGAGTGAGCAGGGCCAGCCTGCTGGGGGCTCCTGGGGGCAGCAATTCCCAAATCCCTGCCCCCTGAAGGCATTGCTCCTCCGATGTCTCACACGTGCCTGCAGTGGGAATTCTGAGGATGGAAACGCCCCAATTTTGTGCTGGAGTGTTTGTCTTTCAAAAGGATTAAAGATTCATGGATTATTATTTTTTTTAGGATTTCTGGAGAAGAATAATGATCTGCTGTACAGAAACCTGAAGGAGGTAAGTACGAAACCGGACTGCTGTTTCCTTGTTACCTGCTTGGAGCAGAAGTGCTTTGCAGAAGATGCATTTCATCTCTGCAGAGAGAAGAACACGCTTCTCTCCTTAGCAGTGACCTGCAGGCACCTGCACGTGTGTCCCTAGGGCTGTGCTGCTCACAGGAGGAGCAGAAGGGCTGCTCACTAAGGCAACTTTTAATTCCACCTGTTTCAGGTGTTGTGCAACTCCAAGAATGGCATCATTAGAGACTGTTTCCTCCTGTCGGAGCTGGACAACAGGAGGAGACCAGAGACTGTGAGTTTTGTCTTCAGTCTGAACTTTGAATGTGAACTCAACTCCCCAGGTCTTGATTTAACCACTGATCCCGCCCTTACTCCTTATGGTCACAAACTACAGCACACTAAAGTTCCACCTCAACACGGACTTCTGCCCATGGAGGTGGCAGAGCCTGGAACTGCTGCCCAGGGAGGGTGTGGAGCCTCCCTCTGCAGACATCCCAAACCCACCTGGACGTGTCCCTGTGTCACCTGCCCCAGGTGACCCTGCCTTGGCAGGGGAGTTGGACTGGGGGATCTCCAGAGGTCCCTTTCAGCCCTAACAATTCTGGGAATCTGGGACTCCTGCCCTTGGTGCATGTTTTTGCTGCTGTTCCACCCCTGCCAACTTCCTGGAAGCTGAAGAGTGCTGCTGCTGAGACAGCAGCCAGGGTTCTGTTCCTGCAGTGATGAGTTTCAAGGCTGAGAAAGTTCTTTCAATGCTGTCTTAGGTTGCAACCCAGTTCAAAAACAGCCTGACGAGTCTCATAGAGATCCTGATGTCCAAGGAGCCCTCTTATGTCCGCTGCATTAAACCCAATGAGAACAAGGAGCCTGGTAGGGCTGGAGACACTGCTGAGGTCAAGGATGAGCTGAGAGCTGCTCGTGGCAATGTGCCGTGTGTGCTCTGTGTGTGTGTTTATATAGCTGTCTGTGCAAACAGCTGTGTTGGGCTCAGCAAAGCCCCCCCCTTGAGGAACTGGGCTTTGATTCCTCACCTTGGGTGGTTGGGGGCTTTGATTCCTTCCTGGTTTCTCCCACTACCCGGACAAGTGGGTGGGCTGCCCCAGGCAGAACCTGCCCATGACTGTCTCCTTGCTGCAGGGAAGTTTGATGACTCCCTGATCCGACACCAGGTGAAGTACCTGGGGCTGATGGAGCACCTGCGGGTGAGACGCGCCGGCTTCGCCTACCGCCGCAAGTACGAGCTCTTCCTGCAGAGGTGAGTGTGCCCAGGGCATCCTGCCCTCCCCGGGGGCTCCAGGGCATCCTGCCCTCCCCGGGGGCTCCAGGGCATCCTGCCCTCCCCGGGGGCTCCAGGTCAGGCTGTAAAGTAAAATAAAAGCAATCATATATAGATATTTATATGCTCACATGAGAGCTCGTCCAAGAGCCACGCCAAGGCAGCGCTGGCCCCAAGGCTCAAGGACTCACACACACTTCATGCAGTGAATCAATCCAAAAAGCCTTTTTTATTTGACCAAGCCTTGTGTTTATTCTCTGTGCTTTTCAGTTGCATCATTATGTAAAATGATTGGATAGTTTAAAACTGTCCATCCTCCGGCCACCTAAGTTTTGCAGTCCATTGGTCTTAATGTTAATTAACTCCTCCTGAAAGTCCACCCCATGACAGCTTTCTAGAGGAATTTTGGGAGTCCCAGTTCTTCTTATAGATAAGTCCCTATTCCAAAGCTGTGAACTGCTCTCTTGAAATATGCAAACAGACCTGCTTTTCCTGGGAACTGTACAATGAATTGTTCACAGAATATTCACAGAATATCCAATGTTCTGCATTCTGTGACAAGGCTGTCCTTCCAGTGACGGGAGGGGTCGGCACACACTCCTCTTCATTAAAAATTACCATTGCATGTGTCTTGTCTTGTTCTGGTTTGATCTGCTTTGGCCTCGTCTGTCCTGAAGCAAAAGCAGTGGAATTTGAGGGGGAGAGTTTCGGGAAGGGGTTCCTCAAGGTTCATGTCATTTGTGTTGACTTCTTGCTGCTGCCTCAGGTATAAATGCCTCTGTCCAGCCACCTGGCCCAACTGGCACGGGACAGCAGCCGAGGGTGTGGAGAGGCTCATCAAGCACATTGGTTACAAGCCTGAGGAGTACAAATTAGGAAGGTAAATGACCCTGCTCTGCTTGTGTCTCTGCTCTCAGTGCGTGCTGTGCTGGATCCCCTGTCCTGTCTGTGACATCAGCAAGGGGACAGATAAAACCCCAGATGAATAAATTTCCTCCTTGTTTTAACCTGTTCCCTTCAATCCAGGCTCGATTCCTCCGTCCCTGGGGGAGGGCAGAGGGGCTGCTCTGCCTCAGCTCCTGTGTCCTGTTGGCTTGGGTGGTTGGAGGACCCTGACCCTGGTTGGGGCAGCTGAAATGATGGCTCCCCGTGAATAACAGCCTGTTCCTGGTCTCTCTTTCAGAACCAAAATATTCATTCGTTTCCCAAAGACCCTGTTTGCTACGGAAGATGCATTTGAGTACAGGAAACATCTGCTGAGTAAGGTTTCAGCTCCCTTCCTGGGACACAGACTAAGCAGCAGCAGGGTCTGGTGGACCTTGTTCCTGGGCTCCAGGGTGATGTAGGAGATGCCAGGTTGGAGCTTGGAGCACCCTGGGCTGGTGGTGGTGTCCCTGCCCATGGCAGGGGGTGGAATGGGATGAGCTTTAAGGTCCCTCCCCACCCAAAGCTCCGTGGGGTTCTGTGCAGTGTGGTGAGAGCTGAGACCCCTGTAGATCCCTGGGAGGGACAAGTGGTGTCTCTGCCTTTTTTTTTTTTCCAGTTTCAAGACTACAGGCCAAATATAAAGGATTCCTTGGCAAAAGAGCCTACCAGAAGCAGAGGAAAGCAGGTGTGGGCCCTGGAGCTGAGGGTTCTCCCAGGGCTGGGGTTTCCACTGGAGTTGTAGCTTTGGGAGGTCACAAATCCGTGTTGCTGGGGGTGACACTCGTGGGTTCCCTGTGGGGGTGGGGTGAGATGCAGGGGTGGGGTGAGATGCAGGTGTGGGGTGAGGGATGCAGGTGAGGGATGCAGGGGTGGGGTGAGATGCAGGTGTGGGGTGAGGGATGCAGGTGTGGGGTGCAGGGGTGGGGTGAGATGCAGGTGTGGGGTGAGGGATGCAGGTG
>VXAU01000122.1:238943-256506 GCA_013399695.1 Formicarius rufipectus
GCAGGGGTGGGGTGAGGGATGCAGGGGTGGGGTGAGGGATGCAGGTGTGGAGTGAGGGATGCAGGTGTGGGGTGGGAGATGCAGGTGTGGGATGAGATGCAGGTGTCAGCTGCACTAAGAGCATTCCCAGAGCGGGGACTGAGGCCCCCTTATTTGTGTTTGGCTCCTCACACCACAAGCTGCTCTTGGCCCCAGCCAGGCAGCAGCACTGAGCCACAGCAGCACCTTTTGCTGCACACGAGGGGATGTTCTGGGGTACCCAGGAGTTGATCATCAGCTGCTGGGGGGGGCAAAATCCCATTTTCTCACATCAAGCAGGCTGATCTAAAACCTTCAGGCTCAGAGGGCAGCTCCCCGAGGTGGGACAGTGGGAGGCTGTGACAGGGTCCGGCACTGCCTTGGTGCTGTACAAGCAGAACTGGATCAACCACTTATGACAGAGAAGAAAAGTCCTAAAATTCTCCCTGCTCCCATCAGCTGATGTTCAGAGCTGCAATAGAGGCAGCTCTAAGCTGTGCTGGGGGTCCAAGGACAGCCCCCCTGACCCTGGCTCTGCCTGCAGCCATCAAGCTGGAGGCGTGTTGGAGGGGGGTGCTGGCACGGAAGGAGGCCAAGAAGAGGACGTGGGCAGTGCAGACTATCAGGAGGTAACGATCACCTCGGGGGTCCTGGGGAGGGCTGGGGGTGGTCCCAGCGTGGGTGTGGGTCTGCACAGCGAGCCCAGAGCACAGGGAGTCACAGCCAGGTCCCCCCCAGCCCTTTCCAAGCTGTGGTTGTCGGGAGGAGCACCAGTGCCAGGGGTGAAATGCCTGGCACCTCTTCAGGAATCCTCTGACTGGCACAAATTCCTGTGGCTCTGCTGCTTTGTATTTCCAAACCATAGAAGTCCAGAGTGGTTTGGGTGGGAAAGGGACCTTAAAGCCCATCCCATTCCACCCCTCTGCCCTGGGCAGGGACACCTTCCACCAGCCCAGGCTGCTCCAAGCCCCATCCAACCTGGCCTTGGGCACTCCCAGGGATGGGGCAGCCACAGCTCCTCTGCCCACCCTGTGCCAGGGCTGCCCACCCTCCCAGGGAAGGATTCCTACTCCTTTGCATGTTCCCTTACATGTGGTCGTCCCTCCCCACTCCTCAAACCCATCTCCTGGAGCAGAGCTGATGTTCCTTCCAAACCCCAACGCACCCTGTTCTGGCCAACACAACTTGGAAAAAATATAAATATTTAAAATATCACAAAGCTAAAGATCTCCACTGCTGCAGCACAGGTGACTTGTACCTCAGTCATCACCAGGGAGCTCTTAACCTTCTGTGTGTCCTCTGTCCCTCACCTCATTCCCTGCATTGCTGGGGCCATGGGTCACTTCTCCCGTCTCTCCTGTAGGTTCATAACTGGCTTCATCAATCGGAAGAAGCCCCTTTGCCCAGAGAACAGGGACTTTGTGAGGCTTGCCCAGTACAACTACCTGGTGAAGCTCCGAGACCACCTTCCCCAAACTGTGTTGGACAAGAGCTGGCTCCAGCCTCCCTCCATCCTGCAAGAGGTGAGGGCTGCTGGAGGCTCTGGGAGGGGTGGAGGTGCTGCTGTGCCCTGCTCGGGTGTGTGCACAGCTCGTGTGGGACAGGAGCAGGGAGCTGCTGGCCGGTGCGGTGCTCGGGTGGGATGGCAGAGCCTTTGGGAGAGCCTGAGCTCTGCGGGTTGGGTGGCAGCGGGAGGGGTGGCCCCACTGCTGGTGTCCCTGTGGCAGAGGAGGGAGCTCTGTGTTTTAGGGAAATGCACGGACACAAAGGTTACTGCCACGAGGCTTTAGGCTCGTGGCACAGACAGACCTGTTTGCACAACTTGCCTCCTGTTTTGTGTTCCATTTTTGGCTGCAGACATCTGAGCTGCTCCGGAAAATCTGCGTGAGGAACCTGGTGAGGAAATACTGCCGGGGGGTCACTGCTGAGAGGAAAGCACAGGTAACCAACACCTGAGGGTGTGGGGCACAACACAGGGTGCTGTGACCTCTGCTCCCTGGGCAGCTCCTGGAGCACTGGCTGCACCTTCTCACCTCGCTGCTCCTCTCACTCCCTTGGGAATGAGAGCAATCACAGGAGATCCTGGAGTCAGGGATTCCCCCGAGGTCCCTCACTGTGTAGGGAGCAGTTCTCCTCCAGACACGTGGGGGTTTGTCTTGTGGCATCAAAACCGTACTCCATGTAGTTAGAACAGATCCATAAATCAGAAGAAAACCTGCAGGATTGTCCCTGCTGCCCCTTTATTTGGTGTAACAGAGGAACAGCCTGGAGCTGTTGGAAGGAACGCAGCACAATTGCAGGATTCCATAGCGGGGTGGGCAGTGGAAGGATGCTGGGCAGTACCAGTGCTTGCACTGCGCCTGCTGATGTTCCTGATGGAGGCTCTCTGAAGGTAAAGGCTGTTCCTCTCCCCTCAGCTGCAGCAGAAGGTGGTGACCAGTGCTGTTTTCCGGGGGAAGAAGGAGGGATACGTGCAGAGCATCAACCAGCCCTTCCTGGACACGCGGCTGAGTGAGTGCACAGCGACCCCCGGGGCCCTGCCAGGGGCTCCTGCTCAGGGAAGGGCTCTTGGAGCAAACACACTCATTTCCAAGAGCAATTCCCACCCAGCAGAGGCAGCATCATGTGCTGGGTTTGGGCCCTGCTGTTGGAGTGCCCTTCCTGCCATGCCTGGTGACACCAGCTCAGAGATCCACCTGCCAGACTGATTGTCACAGAGCCAGAAACCCGAGCAGGATTCCTGGTGGGCTGGGGGGGATCAGGGTCTGAACCAAGAGCAGGCTCGAGGACAGGCAGAAACTCCCCGTGTGAATGAATTGCCAGGCAGCAGAGTCACCCCAATGGGTTTGGGGGTGGCTGGGAAGGGTCTGTGCCAAGGGGACAAGCCAGCTGGGACGGACAGAGCGGCTCTGCGGTGTGTGCTGGGGCAGTGCTGCCTGTCTGTGGCTGTAGGTCTGTCACTCACACTCAGGTTCCCTTTCTCATTTGCTCCTCAGAAGTGAATGATATAAACCCCAAAGTGCTGCAGCTCATCCAAGGGGAGAACATCAAGGTAAGGGAAGGACAGAGCCCCTGGAGTTCCCCGGAGTCCTGGAGCTGGTTGGTCACACAGGACCTGGCAAAGAGCAGCGAGCCACTGTTTCCTTGCTTTTAAATGGGAGACAGGTCTCAAAATGCACCTCAAGGAGTTATTTAAGATTCCATTCCCATCCCTGTTTGGGCTGCAGGGGGCAGGGGCAGAGCTGGGGTGTCCGTGCCCTTCCCCTGGTTATGGCACAGAGGGCACAGGTGCCCCACGCTGCCACCTGACTGTCCCAGGGTGAAGGGTGCAGAGCTTGGCAGGAGCTCCACGGGCAGAGCTGCGGGCAGGGGCAGTGCCCTGGCTGGCTCTGCAGCAGGGGCAGAGCTGCCACCACCCCCCTGCTCTCTGCAGTACGTGACCCCCGTGACCAAGTACGACAGGAAGGGGTTCCGGGCGCGGGAGCGGCTGCTGGTGCTGACCCAGAGCTCTGCCTGCCTGGTGGACACGGCCAAGCTCAAGCAGAGGATCGACTACACCACGCTCAAGGGTAACCCTGAGGGCCTCCTGACCCATCCCAGGCCACGCTGGGCAGGGCTTGGAGCAAACTGGGGTAGGGGAAGGTGTCCCTGCTCATGGCAGCGGTGGGACTGGATGAGCTTTAAGGTCCCTCCCAACCCAAACCGCTCCAGGAGTTTGTGATGACTCTGGGTCATCGTGGGGCTCTGTGTTCTGCCTGAGACTGGGGAGGGGGGAGGATGAACTTCTGAAACTTGGTCTTGCAAAGATTTGAAGCAATGACCTACCTGGGAACAGTTTTTCCTGGGGGATGGACAAAGGGTGTCAGCCTGGAAACAGAATTTGATGACAAAGAGCACACAGTTCTTTGATGTCCTCCTGTATTTAAATCTTTCACTTCCTGCTGCCATAGAGGGGGGAAAAAATAAAAATTTTCCTGCTGTGGTTTGTAGGTATTTTTAACCCTGCCACTGCTGGAACTCCAGTGCAGGGGTAGAATATATAGTTTTTCCCTCATCTCTCACCAAAACCAAGGTAGCATGGAAAGGTACAGAACACAGACAAGGGGATGACAAATGATCTTCAGAAGATATTTTGAAAACTTTAAGAAGGAGCTTTGTTGTGTTTCGCTCTGAGCAGGAGGACATTCTCTCTTCACACTGAGGAAGGGACAGCCCCCCTCAGGAATGTGGCCTCCTCTGTGCCCCGGGGGGCTGCAGTCCCTGCCCCTGTGGGAAGGTGCTGAGGGGGTGTGGAGATGGGCTGGGCAGGTTTTCCTGAGTGTGGATTTCTTTTGAAGGGATCTCCACCAGCAACCTGAGCGATGGGATCGTGGTCATTCATGTTCCAGAGGACAACAAACAGAAGGTACGAAATCACAACTCAGCTCTTGTGGTTAAAAGTGAAATCTTGTGGCTGATGCTTCCACTATCATCCTGTAAAAACCTGGGATTACACAATTACTGATGTTTATTAATTCCTCCTCATCAAGCTTGTGCTCCACACCCTTCCCCAGCTCCGTTCCTTTGTCTGGACACGCTCTTGCCTTTTTTTAGCTCCTGTAAATCCTAAATAATCCCTGGAAAAGATGTTTAATTCAGTCCTTTCTACTCTGGCACCCCAAGGCAGTCTGTGGGGGTGCCCCACTGCCCCGTGGTCAGGTGCTGGGGTGGTGCCAGGTGCCTCTGTCCCTCTCCCCATGGCCAGGGCGACGCGATCCTGCAGTGCGAGCACCTCTTCGAGACGGTGACGAAGCTCTGCATGTTGGCCAACAAGCCAAGCCTCGTGCAGGTGGTGCAGGGAAGGTGAGGAAGTGGATGGGCAGCACTGGGCAAGCTGTATTCCATGGACAAACCTGCTCCAAAACCTCTTAGGTCTGGGTTGCTCAGGTCAAGACTATTGCCCTCGGCCAGCAGACAATACCCTGGGGCAGCAGCACTGCTGTTCTCTCGGCTTCCCCAGGCACAGGGGACACAGGATGGGTTGCACTGAGAGAAAATACCTTAAAAATCATTCCAAACTCTCCCCCAGATTTTTTCCCAGGCTAATGAGGCTTGTTTCCATGGTGGTGCACCTTGTTGGGTGTGCTGCTCTGCTCTGAGAGCTGTCTAAACCCCAAAGTTATTTATGGGTGCTTTCTCATGAAACCACCTTTCTCATGTTTCTGCTGCTGTGACCTGAGCGTGAGGTTGTGGGTTTAGTGGTTTCCCAGGGGATCCCATTAGCTCCAGGTCTGAGGAAAGCCAGCTGGAAAGCTGGGGCTCACCTCAGGATAAATGCTTCTCTCCCCAAAGGATTGAGGAGAACCAAAATGTGATTGCAGAGCTCAGGATCCTTCCAGCCACAGCCCTGATGAGCTAGGGGCAGGTGGATGGTTTGTCTCTCTGATCTCCCTGTGAATTGGAGTTGGCAGGTGAAACCTGCACTTCTACTCCAGCTCTTCTCTCTGGCCTTTGCCTTTCAGCTGTAATTAGATTTGGTGTGTTCAGTGGTTTTCTCCAGGTCAGATCTGCTTAACTTCCAGTGCTTAATTGCACCACGAACATTCAAAGCCTGGGCCAGGTGGGGATGGTCCATTCATCAAACCCTTCAGCCTGGGGGGATAATGCAATTGTTTAGGAAATTCACCTAAGCTGGGGCTCTGATCTCATCTAAAGAGATTTGTCAGGGACCAGAAATAAGGGGGGCTTAGAGCAAAGCCTCTTGTGGGGAGAGGACTCGGGGGGTTCTGTCCTTGCAGCCTCAGGTTCCGCATCGGCTCCGGCAAGGAGGGCACCTTGGTGTTCACCGTGGGCAAGGAGCCCCAGGTCTTCAAGGACAAGAATGGACAACTGACAGTGGTAAGGTCTCATCTGAGCACGGGAAAGGCCTTATGCTTCCTCCTGAGACACCCTGCACCTGCAGGGAGCACAAAGTGCCCCTGGGGGAGGTCAGGAGGAACTGAGTCCTCTCAGGGCAGAGCTGCAACCCAAGCACTCCCTCCCTGTGTAAGATGCTGGTCACCCCTGCTGGTCAGGTCATGGTCAGGTCACCCTTGCTGGTCAGGTCACCCCTGCTGGTCAGGTCACCCCTGCTGGTCAGGTCACCCCTGCTGGTCAGGTCACCCTTGCTGGTCAGGTCACCCCTGCTGGTCAGGTCACCCCTGCTGGTCAGGTCACCCCTGCTGGTCAGGTCACCCCTACTGGGAGCTGCAGCTCAGGGGCTGGGCAGGAACTGCCCCTGCTGCTGGCCCTGGAGCTGGCACAGGGACAGGGAGCAAGGCTCACCCCTGGCTTGCTCAGGCAGAGAATTCAACGGGACCCAAATCCAACAGGCACCTTCCAAATGAGGCCTTGGGGGATGTTTTCCCCCTCATGTTGTTTCCCTCAATCGAGTTTTGCCTGAAATTGGTTGGGGGATGGAGGGAAGGGACTTCTCTCCCAAGCAGGTCCTGTGAGGACTTGAGAGTTCCAAGGGAGGATTGCATGGAGGTGTAACACCCTGGGGGCTGCTCAGCTGTCCCTGCAGCTGGACACGAGGAGTTGTCTCCACATCCCAACTGTCAGAGAGAAACACCACCCCCTCTTTTCCCAGGCACCCCAAGGACATTTGTCCCTGATTTAATGATTCCACCTTTTTACCCCTAATTTTATAACTCCTTCTCCTCCCAGGTGTCAGCCCAGGTAAAGTCTTGATAAGAACCAATTCCTGTTCCTGGGTGGGAACAGAAAGGAGCCTGCAGGATGAGACCAGCCCTCACATCTCCCCTGGAATCTCTGATGCCACAGGGCTGCTGTGATTTGGGAGTTTGCTTGCATCTTTTAGGCTCTTTTTCATAGCTTAAAACTACTCCACTCTAGCTAAATAAAACCCATGATGTTGCTGTAATATTTCAGTGAGCAGAGATGCTCATTACACGGTCACAGGGACACATTTAAACCAAAAGCTGCAGTTCCACAGGTAAAATGTCCATGTCTGAGAACTCTGACCAGTCAGGAAGGACTAAGACAGAAGCCAAAAGGCTTCTTTAGCTGTACCTCGAGTCACAACTCAGCAGAGCTGCAAAGAGTGCAGATCAGTGATGGTAACTCTGGTATTAAAGCCCTTTTCCTCTGGGCAGACTGGCACAACCTTTAGCTCAGCACGAAGAGAGGAGGGTCAGGGCAGCAGCAGGGCTGGTGTGAGGGTTCTGGTGCTGCTGGAAGGCTCAGAGAGCTGCTCTGACACAGGGGCAGATCTTTGCTTTCAGGGCACCCCTGTCCTGGCTCTCCCTGTGCAGCCACACAGGGCAGGGCACACAGAAGCCTAAAATGTGACCAAAATGCCTCCTCTCAGAGAGGGAGGAGTTGGTGCCATCATGATGCTCCTGCTGCTGAAGAACCTTCATCTCTGTCACCAGGGGTGTGTTGGGGCTATGAGGGAGGGGACTGGAGGCAGGAATTCTCTTGCCTGGAAGCTGTGCTGAACTCTGTTCATGGGGCTTCAGCTGCTGCCTCAGCCTGAGGGCAACTGCTGAGGCTCCTGCTCACTTTGGTTAAGCTGAAACTGCACTGAAAAATCCACATTCACCATACAACCTTCATTTATGTAAACACCAAAAAAAACCCCCACAGCCCCCCAAAACAAAAATTCCCCCCCCAAAAATCAAGACAGCATCATCACAACACCAACCAAAAAGGGACAATTTGCACCAAATCCACTCCATGTCCCTTCACCACAATTACAACTAAAATTGCCCATGCTCAGGTCCCTGCCTGGGGCCTCTGCCCTGAGCGGTGCCAGGAGGTCAAACTGCCACCCAGGAGGAGGATGAGGGCTGCTATTCCTCCCCCTCAGCTCCTCCGTGGCCCACAAGGCTATTGTGCTTCCACCAAGTAATAAAGTGACTCACGTGTAAATATGAAATTTCTTCTAATTTATTGTGTTATATTAAAAAACAGAAAGTACATATTGCAAACATCAACCATACAATGAAATCCAGCAGAAGCTTGTTTGGTGCCTAAGGATGGACAGGAGGGAATGATTGTACAGAACAGAATCTGCTGTTGTCCATGAAACAACCCCACTAAGACTGAGAGGTTCTACCTCCACTTTGCTCTGAGGTGAGATGGGAGCTCAGAGCCTTCCCCAGGGCTCAGGGGGACCCAAACCTGCCCCTGGGAGTGCAGGAGCAGCTGCTTTGGTGCTGCAGCTACACAGATCCAGGTGGGGAGAGGTCAGCCTGGGGTGGTCACTGCCCCCTCTCCTGCAGCCCTCTTTGTCAGGATGGACAAAATCCCTCCCCAGGGAAGACTTTGCTCCCCTCTCCTGGGCTGTGCTGGTGGCTGGAGAAGGGAAGCAGCCAGGGCTGCTCTGCCTGGGATAATCTGAAGAGCTGCTTGTGCCCAGGACACCTGCCCTGAGCCCCACCTGCACCTGAGAGCTGAGCAAAACCACTTAGAGGAAGGAGGCTCAGGAGCTGAGAGCATTTGTGCAATGGCGTTACCGGGGTGTGCACTCAAGGACAGGGGCAGCAGGTAAAGGACACTCCACCACCACAGCTTTGGGCACCACCTCAGCACAGAGGGGGAACTCAGGAGTGTGTTAAGGCGGAGTCTGCCCACAAACACAGCAACAAAACTGAAATTGCATTCTAGACTCTCCTGGAGTGACTTCACGAAACCAACAGCGCTACAAACCACTGTACAAAGATTAAAAACAACCATCCCCTGGTTTTTAAAGAACTTAGTTTGCAAAACCTGAAGGAGAAAAGCCTGAAGCCAGTTAAGAAGCTATTTACAGAGAAGTTAATCACGAAGAGGTGACCTGTCAGGTGCTTAGCACTGCTGTCACCCCCTGGAGCTGGAGCTTGTCTGGGGCCTCTCAGGTAGGTCAGAGCAGCTCTCAGCTGGAGTGAGCAGGGACTGCTGCAGGACTGGGGGTGTCCCGCAGTCCTGGGCTGGTGTTCCCTGATCACCCACTGCTGAGACAGCCCCTCAAGGGCAGCAGGTCTGTTGGAGATGCTCAGAAACCCAGGAGAGCCCAGGAACACAGCACTGTGTGCCCAAGGACACAGTGCTGGAGAACCAGCACCCAGGACTCACCCAGCTTAGCACAGCCAGGAGGGGAGAGGCTCTGGCTCCTCCAGCCCCTCTGAACTGCTACAAACACACACAGGTGTAAGTACAACTCAAACCAGAAGGCCTGAACTGTCAGGACAGAGCTGGAGCTGCTGAACCTCAGGGAACTGTTGAGCTCTTATGAACCAGTAGCTGAAGAAGAGAGAGGAGACAGGTACAACAACCCCACCTGCCACAGGCACCAGCTGCCTGGGACTTAGAGAAGTCTTTGGTTACTAGAAAGATGTCCTCAGCTTAACTTTGAAATATTTCAGCTTTACGTGATGATCCCAAATGGTACAAACACTTAATACTGTATTTCAGCCTCTCCAGACGAGCTCTGAGTCACTGGGGTGTAACTGCTCTGTGGAACAGAAGCTTTGGGGTAAGGGCTGGTGGTGCTCCAACACCTTTGGTTTATACACTGCTCACGTGTCCTCAACAGCCCTGAGGGATGCTTGGAGCAGGAACAGGGAGCTGCTGCTCCACAGGACTCTGGCTCTTAAGGGCAGTGTTAAATATTCCAGATAAAGAGTCAAAAGAAACTCTAGACTAGGCCAGAGTGCTCCAGTGTCACCACAGTGCTGCTGAATTGAGAGTTTAACACCTCCTACCTCGGGTTTCTCTCCCTCCCAGGATTTGTTACCTGAACTGTCACAGCTGTGGCTCTGCTTCCAGCCCCATGGAATGACACTCCATCTCCCACCATCACTGTCACTTGACTCCACAACAGGCAACAGGAGCCGTGGAGGTGGATGAAATATTCATCGACAACAGAAAAGCTCTCAGACAAGCAGACTGCAGCTGCCTCCTCCACACTCTGCCCTTCCACACACAGCTGCCACTGCTAAAAAGACTGGGAATATGCTCAGGGTAAAGTCAAACAAGGAGTATCTGCCCCTGGGCCACTGCCTGCTCCTCTCCCCCGTGGGGCTGCCCTGGCTCCGAGCAAGGACACACTCCCGGATCAGTTCCAGAAGGGAACCAGGGCTGCTGCCACAGGGGGTGGAACCTGCTCTGACTCCTGCCTTACTCCTGTGACTCCTACACAGCACAGAACACACCCTGCTGACCTGGGAGCTGCTGGAAACAGCTCCCCAGCTGAGCTCCAGGCTCAGGCAGAACTCTGAGCACTGACAGGTACCAACATCACCCTCAGGGAAAGCAATCACACACAATTTGCTCCCGATGCTCCTCCTTTTTGGAGGAATTTTGGCCTTGAACCGCAGGGATAAAGCAGGCAGGGTTGTCCCCAGCTCAGTGCTGCTGAAGCTCCACTGAACCCTTTGAGGTCCTGGGAGCCACAGCCAGGCCCAAGGGAACAGGGCCCCTGCTCTGAGGGATCCCTCTGCCCCCAGCACTCCAGGAATGTCACCAGCCAGTGCCATTTGTCCTTCAGGGAGTCACCCCAAGGCACGCCCGGGCTGCCAGCCCTGCAGGCCTGGGGGACAGGGAGCTGGGCAGCAGCCGTGTGCCCAGAGCCCTGCCTCTCCTGAGAGCCGGGACTGAGGCTCAGGGAGTGCCTGGAGAGAAGGAGGTTGGCTGGCCCGGCTGAGCTTTTGTTTGTTTGTTGTTTCGTTTTTAAAGTGCACGACAATTACCAAAGCCAAAGGCGGCCAACCCTCCTCCTCTCTAGCACAAAACAGACACACAAGAGCACTGAGAACTCAGGGCGTTTCTCCAGCTGCCCAAGAGGCCCTCACAGCCCCCACCGCGTGCCCAGTAACCTCGTTTATTCTCGTCCTAGAACTACAGCATTTAAATACCCCAAATAACCTAGAGTTCGTTACAAAACACAATTCACAGACTGTGCTGGGTCGAAGTTGCAGCTCCTGGTCCTGTGCTGCCTTGCCCAGAGCAGTGCCCGGGGCTCAGGGGCTCACTGGTGCAGGTGTGCCCTGTCGTCGGGGCGCTTGATGTGGATCCTGCGCACGCGCTCGATGCGCTCGCGCTCCTCGTCCTCCTCCAGGTGGTGGGAGCGCCCTGCGGCCCCCCCGGTGGCCTCCAGCAGGGCATTGTCGGGGCCCCTCCCGTCCTGGGACTCGTACAGCAGAATGTTCAGGGTCTCCTCGTAAATTCGGGCTTCTGGGAACTCCACCTGCCCACCCAGGGAAGAGAAGGTCACTCGCCCGTTGCCTCTCGCTGCAGGCACCAGGATACCTGGGTTTTAACTCCTGATATGTGCTTTTACAATTTCTTAATTGCTCTCCAGCCACAGAAATGATTTCTGGCACGACCCTCTCCATTGCATTATCTGCTTTCAGCTTCTGAGATCCAGCAACCAGTTTTTACCAGAGCCAGACAGATCCCTCCTGGGAAAGGCAAGGAGCACAGGGAAGCTGTGGCATTGCTCCCCTGGGTCCCTCTTTACACACGGATCTAGAACCACAGAATGGTTTGGGTTGGAAGTGACCATAAAAATCATCTAAATAAGCTCAGCCAGGGGTGGTTCAGGTTGGATATTAGGAAAAAATTCTTTACAGAGAGAGTAATCAGGCATTGGAATGCCCTGCCCGGGGAGGAGGTGGATTCACCATCCCTGGAGGATTTTAAACTGAGACTGGACATGGCACTGAGTGCCATGATCTAGTAAACAGACTGGAGCTGGACCAAGGGTTGGACTCGATCTTAGAGGTCTTTTCCAACCCAATTGATTCTATGATCTAGTTCCAACCCCTAGACCATGCAGTTCTAATCCTCTAAACCTGGTTAAATGCCCAAGCTTAGCCTAAAGACAGAGACCTGGACTGGAGGTGCCTTATGGGATGTCACACCTGCCCAGCATTCTGTGCCAGGGCCAGGCCAGCCTGCTCTGCCCTGCCAGGCTGAGCTCCACGTGCCGCCCCCGTGAGAACGGCACCGCTCGTGCCCCAGAGAAGCCCAGCAGTGGGCAGGGTGCCAGGCTGTACCTTGGTCTGCTTCTTCTCGGTGGCGTAGACGATGGAGGTGCAGCAGACCTCGGCGATCTTGCGGCCCTGCCCGTAGAAGGACCAGCAGCAGATCTCGTCGCCGATGACGTCCTTGATGAAGAGCACGCGGCCGTTGAAGCGCAGCGACAGCTTGTCGAACAGCTCGATGTTCTTCAGCATGTTGTCATCGGAGTTGCTGTGGGGGGGAGGCAGCAGGAGGTTACAGAGCACGTGGGACAGAGAGGGGGGCAGTTACAGCCCTGAACACGCAGCTGCCTCACATCTGCAGTGTCACAGGATCACAGGATGGCTTGGCTTGGGGGGGACCTTAAAAGATCCAGTTCTACCCCCTGCCATAGGCACGGACACCTTCTACTAGGACCCACCCAACCTGGCCCTGAACACTTCCAGGGATGGGCAAAAGCAAGAAATGAATTACTATTAATTTCTATTTCACTAATACAAGCAGGAAAATCTCCTGCTGAAGCAACTCCACAGCAACAGTCCTGTGAACAACTGTCCGAGGCCGTTTCACCCGTGTGCAAAATCACCCCAAAAACCCCTTTCCTGAGCTCAGCACCAGCTGGGTGGACACAGCGTTATGCCATGAAACTTCAAAGGGTATAAGGACAGAGGGACAAGGTCCCCAAGCTGATGCTTTTACCACTCACTGAGCACACTGCACCACACTGCAATCCGTGGGAGTGCAGACAGCACTTGGCCAGGAGCCTTTGCCAGCAGCACCCAAGAATTAGAGGAGCTCCTCTGGCACAGGAATAGCACAGGCTCAGCCTTCCACTGATGGCAGCAGGTTCCCTTCTGACTCAAGTTTGAAATTAATTGGGAAGAAATGGAGTGCATGCCAACACCAATCTGTCATTGGGTCTGGGGGAAGAAAAAGGAAATGCTTATCATGGATTTTAGTCAATGAAAAGCTTCCAACAAGTGCAGCTGAAGTCATTTACCTGGTGTAGGAATATTTGTTGTTGCTTCTGTTGTACAGCAGCTTCACTGCTGGCTGTAAGAGACAAAGGCCAGATCAGTCCCAGGGAGCACAGTGAGAGCTGGAACCTCAGCCCAGCCCCAGGCCCCACACAGAGACACCCCAAAATTCCCAGTGGCATTTTGGTGGTGCTGTTACTGCAAACCTGTGATGCACAGGCTGACAGTGGGGCTGCAATCTCCCCTCAGCCCTTCTGGGACTGGATCCTCAGATGTTCTCATAGCTGATATATCCTCTGCCTTCGGATCCTTAGCTATTCTCAATAATGCCTTGTGCCTTATCACCCCCCCCTGCCATAGGTAGAGACCCCTTCCACCAGCCCAGGTTGCCTCAAGCCTCATCCAACCTGGCCTTGGACACCTCCAGGGACGGGGCAGCCACAGCTTCTGTGGGCACCCTGTGCCAGGGCCTGCCCACCCTCACAACCAGGAAGTCCTTCCCAATATCCCATCTAATCCTGTCCTCTGCCAGTGGGAAGCCATTCCCTCTTGTCCTGTCACTCCATCCCTTGTCCCACGTCCCTTCCAGCTTTCTGGGAGCCCCCTTTAGGCACCAGAAAGGGCTCTTAAGTCCTTCCTGGAGCCTTCTGTTCTCACCTGAACACCCCCAGCTCTCTCCCTGGCCTGGCCCAGCCCCTCTCACCTTGTTGGAGGTGGCGATGAGTTTCTGCTCCTCCTTGGAGGAGGTGATCACCGGCACCTTGCAGAAGGGCTCGTACGCGTCCTTGTTCTGTGGGCGCGAGGACCAAACGGCACATCAAGGACACGCACCGCTCCCACTCCATCCCAGCCTCCCAAACCACCCCGTGCAGACCAGGAGGAATTCCTGCTGCCCACCCCCAGCAGCCCCCCACCAGGGCCCCACCTGCAGGGCTGCCTGGCACTCGTCCACCAGCCCCTGCACCAGGTAGTACTTGGCCTCGGCGAGCAGCTCCTCGATCTCCCTGCGGCTCTCGGGCAGCGGGACGGCCCCGTCCCGCAGGTAGTTCAGCACCGTCCCAAAGTGCTTCCCACAGCGGTCGATGAGGATCCAGCCTGGGCACAGGGAGCAGCGGGGTGAGCACAAGCAGAGGCAAACGTGGCAAAAGGCCCTGACAGTGTCAAAGTGCTGAAGGATGGACAGAGGGACGGCCCTGCCCTGGAGTTCAGTGGCACTGCTGCACCACGGTGGGAGGAAAATCATGGAATGGTTTGGGTGGGAAGTGACTTAAAGCTCATCCAGTTCCCTCCAGCTCATCACCTGCCACAGGCAGAAACGCCTCCCACCAGCCCAGGTTGCTCCAAGCTCTGTCCACCCTGGCCTGGGACACTTCCAGGGATCCAGGGGCAGCCACAGCTGCTCTGCCCAACCTGTGCCAGGGCCTGCCCACCCTCACAGGGAAGAATTTTTTCCTCATTTCTAATCTAAACCTACTCCCTGTCAGCTTAAAGCCATTCCCCCTGTCCTGCCACTCCATCCCTTGTCCCAGGTCACTCTCCATCCCTACTGATGCCCCTATAGACACTGGAAGGGGCTCTGAGGTCTCCCTGGAGCTTCTCTTCCCCAGGCACAAACAGAGCTCCACCCAGGGCTCTCCCCACCGAGCTGTGGGTGCAGGATCCCCCCGTGGTGCTGGAGTCAGGACCCCGAGGAGCTGAGGCAGAGGAGGCTGGAGCTTCCCTGCTGGAACAGATGGACACTCTCAGGCTGAGCTCAGGAATGCAGCTTGTGGGGAAGGAGTCATATTTTGGACAAATAAGGAAAGTAGGTTAGAGCAGACCCTGGGTGTTCTGCATGAATGGAATTAGGAGTAAAGTCTGAGCATTTGGTTTGGTTTGGAAAGGGAGCACAGCCCTCTCATGCTCTTCTGAGGGACACTGAGACACTCTGCAACAGTTTTACTCCAGGCTTCCTGTCTCCCTCATTCCTGCTGTCTGCAGAAAACACAACATGTGTTCAAAGTGTGATTTTACAGACTGGGAACAAACTAGAAAGCTGGAGGCAGAACTAGAGACAGAGAAATCCTGGAACAAAGGAGCAGTCCAGGCTAGTGAAAACATTACACTGACCCAAGTGGAGCTGTGCAGAGGTATGGAAAGCAAGAAATCCCATTTCACTGGGAGATCTGGTGGAAGGTGTCCCTGGTGAGGGCAGGGAGTTGGAAATGGATGATCTTTAAGGTCTCTTCCAGCCCAAACCATTCTGGGAGGGTGACACAAAGAGGAAGCACAAGCCATGGCAATGAACAAGGACATCCATATTCCAACAAGTGCAGCTGCTCCCTGAGTTCACCAGAGCACACCAACATACAGGCAGGGAAAGGGCAAGCAGGCAGCAGAATTACCATCCCCAAACTCTGTTATCCTCTGTGATTCCTCCTTAGGCTGGAAAAATCTGCTGCAACTTCATGTTTACAGATGGTGAAATCAATCCACAATTGCTCTTTTCCATGTGGAGGGAGAGGGGATGAGAAAACATTTCAAGCTGTGTTGCCAAATAGAAGTGACCACTAAAACAGCTTTAAAACCCTTCTGTTTCACCCAAAGAGCCCCCAGAGATGACTCAGAGGGAAGTGACCCCACAGTGGGCTGGGCTGGAGTCTGTCAGAGCTATTTGTTAATTGCAGAGTTACAAAAACCTCCTGTATCCACTTAGGAAGGGATACAGAATCCAAGAGCTTATGTATCAGAGAGTCATGGAATGGTTTGAGTGGGAAAGGACCTTAAAGATCACCTCCTTCCACCCCCTGCCATGGGCAGCGACACCTCCCACCAGCCCAGGGTGCTCCAAGCCCCGTCCAACCTGCCCTTGGGCACTTCCAGGGATGGGGCAGCCACAGCTTCTCTGCCCACCCTGTGCCAGGGCCTCACCACTCCCACAGCCAAGAATTCCTTCCCAATCTTCCATCTAACCCTGCCCTCTGGCAGTGGGAAGCCATTCCTGGTCCTGTCACTCCAGACCCTTGGAAATAGTCTCTCTCCAGGTTTCTTGTAGCCCTTCAGGTCCTGGAGGGCCACAATGAGGTCACCCCAAAGCCTCTCTTCCCCAGGCTGAACAATCCCAATGCCCTGAGCCTTTCCTCCCAGCAGAGCTGCTCCACCCCCTGATCATCTTTGGGACTTCTTCTGGACTCGCTCCAAGAGCTCCCAGTGCCGGGACCCCAGGGCTGGAGCAGCACTGCAGGAGGGTCCCACCAGGGCAGAGGGGCAGGATCCCCCCCTGCCCTGCTCCCCTTGCTCCTTTGTATGTGCACACAGCAGACCTTCAGGGAACTAACCTTCTGTCTGACAGGAAGTGTCCAGGACAGGATCCAAACACTCCCAATAAACCAGACAGCATTTTCCAAGCAAGCCTTGACAGGTGAAACAGGAGCCTGACCCTGGACACTGCCTGATGCTCCAGTCTGTTACCAGCAGCTGGACAAGGAACAGCATCCCCATCAGCTGGTGACAGCAGCAGGGAGTGAGGGAACAGTGTCACTGGGAGTGAGGGAACAATGCCACTGGGAGTGAGGGGAAGGGATCCCACAGCAACAAAACATCTGGAAACAGATGGATGCACCTGGAAAACTCCCACCCTTCTCTCTGCTCATTCCCATGCAAACACAGTGTTCCAGATATGCCCATTTGCTACAGGGCATCACAAATTTCTGAGGTGAAAATAATCCTGTGCCACTCAGAGCCAGGGAACTCCAGACTTTTCCTACAGACCCAGGAGCAGCAGGCTGGATTGCTCAGCTGGGAAAAGGATCCGGGAGATGGGCCTGGGGTCTGGAGGATCCAGACACAGAGCAGGACCCTGTGTCACATTCCAGACTGCTTAAACTCAACTGCCTCCAGTTTCTCCTCTGCTCTGGCTTCTTTTCCTAGGAAACATTTTGCTTGGTGCCAGGTTTTGGGTGTGACCAATTAGCAGGATTTTGAAGAATTCCAGATAAAAAGTGTTTCCTTTAACAGCCCCAATGCTATTGTCCCAGTTTCCAGGCAAGGGGAGATAAAGCAAGAACTGCTGCAATGGGAGTGTCTGGGTTACAACAGCCAGGAAATATCAAATTCCTATTAGAACACAAAGTGGCTTCATGGAACAATCCCACACAGACACCGTGGGAGTCACAACAAAACAAACTCGGGATTTTACCTCTCAAACATGACATTTGAGCAGAAGAAACTCCAGTTACCCTCAGGTTTTGGGTGCAAACAATACCTGGCCTTGGACACTTCCAGGGATGGGGCAGCCACAGCTCCTCTAGACACCTGTGCCAGAACCTGTCCACCCTCACAGGGGGGAATTCCTTCCCAATCTCCCATCCATCCCTGTTCTCTGGCAGTGGGAAGCCATTCCCCCCTGTCCTGTCCCTCCAGGCCCTTGGAAAGAGTCTCTCTCCATCTCTCCTGTTGCTGCTTCAGGTCCTGGAAGGTCACGACGAGGCCACCCCAAACCCTCTGCTCCCAAGGCTGAACAACCCCAACTCTCCACCCTTTCCCACAGCTGCCCCACTCCTGTGCCCACCCCTGGGAGGTGCCCCCTGCCCCAGGCTGTC
>VXAU01000123.1:0-13583 GCA_013399695.1 Formicarius rufipectus
GGTTTTTTTTCCCTGTTCAATTAAGGAATTGCCCTGAATACTGTAGAGTTTACCAGTGTTATCGATGATTAACATAATCAATACTATGAAACTGTGTTGTAAATTTATAATGCTATATAACTCCACACTGTACTTTGGAGGGAAATTAGAAATATTTAATAGTGAAGTCATCTATAGGTGATGAACTTTTAAATATTTGTTTATTTAAAGTAGTGAAAACTGTTAAAATTCTTTATTGCCTCTATCTTTCAGAATATAAAATTGCAGCTCTGACATATTACCTTGACTCATATGCAAACTCTAATATAGAGTGGCAGTCTTGCAGGCAGTCATCACATACTTCCAGTTCCACTTTCTGAATAAAAAACCCTTCTGGTAATTATCAGTTAAATTATACAGAATGTCTCCTCAAATAAATATCTTCCTTTTTAACCAAGTTTAGTTCCAGGGCCAACCAAAATATTAATTTTCCTATAGTGAGGGAAATAGAGGGTTCTTTTGTGTCAGAATGTGAACTTAAATAAGCTCTGAATCTGGCAAAGTAAACAAATCTGGAAAAAAAAAAATCTATTTCTCCAACATTTCTAAATACAATGCTAAATCACTTAGCACAGACCAAGCCAATGCAGATCACAATGAGCTGCACACTCTAATGAATGGCTTTTCTATTCCTGGCACTTTCCTTATTGAGTGGTTTTGCTCAGGAGGCAAATCCATTAGGTACTGAAATAAAAATGTTTTCTCTTGATATTGTCGTGGTATCTCTATGGAGACAGTGAGCAGTACTTTTCTTCATACATTTATAAATACTGAGAAAGAAAAGAATATGTAATTAGACAACATGCATAAACACAGATTTTTATGCCTTTTAATCATATCATATCATAAAACAAAAGATCTTTTGCTTTTGAATCAAATGCTAAAAAATGTAGCACAGCCAATTAACTGAACCAAGAGATCAGCTCAGAAAAATGTCTTTGCTATGTAGTTTTAGACTTTTGACTGAAAGAACTGGAAGATAATAATTGATAAGAAAAACCAGCGCTTTACTTGAATGACAGAGACAATTGGAAAAATTCTCAAAGTATAATGTCAGTTTAATGACACTGAACACAGTTTCCAATAGTAATATGTGATTTGTAAATCTGTGAATGTTCAGAAAAAAAATAAATTGATAGTCTATAATTTTGGTTTATTCTTGAAGGGCAGAAGGCATTGTTTGAATAATTAAATGGAGAAATGTAAAAACATTTTATGTAAAATATTTTTATTGTTTACATTTATTCCTAACGCTACATGTTCTTATATTAAACATAAACTTATGTCACAGTGTTCGTATATCCTTTTAAGTGAAACACTTTCATTCATATATACTCACTTTGTATTTTATTGAAAGCTTTTGCTGGTAATTGCTACTTTTTCACTACCTGAACTTCATGTAGATAGACTCATTTCTACAATTTCTTTTTGTAAAGAAATCTTCTCAGCTTTTTCTCCTTAACTCCTTAACCTTTTGCCCCTTAGCTGTTAGACTGTTGGGTTTTATGAGGTGGAATAATCTCTCTTTATTGTAATAAATGTATTATTTCCCAAAAAACTTCAAACAGTTGTTAAGTTTTCTCTAAGTGTGATATGGGAAAAAATACTGTGAAAGAAAGCATTTCTCTCCATTGTTGAGTACTCAAAGCAAAAAGAAACAACAGACTGCTCAATAACATGGTGCATACTTGAATGTAGGAATAGGACCAAGGTAATACCAGGTATTTACTGTCTGTAAAATAAGAAAGATCAGACTAGAAAAATGATCAGCTAATTGAACACTAACAAAAACAGATACTAATTAACCTGATATTTTAAGACTTATCCTTTAATTCACATTAGATATCTGATTTTTATGTTTCACATACTCTTCAGGTGGGGAAACAAAACCTGCCTTCACACTATGGAAAAAAACAAAAGCCAAACAACTAAAACCTGAAAATGTTATGAGAAGATCAGAGCTCTTTAACAAATGTTCACCTCTGAAATTAATCATATTCCTTGTTATTCCATTTTCAAAACTATTAATGTCATCAACAATTGCCAAGATGTAACACTTGCCTTTTTGCCACTATTGTCATATTAAAATGGTAACAGACCTCTTGATTAAGTGCTTTCTCATCTCACAAGGTCATGGTAGAAAAATTATTGAGATTAAAACCACTAGCACAAAACACATGAAGTGCATGAACTTTGTAGAATGAGATGCATAAACAGAACAGAAGAGACATAAACAGAACATAAAGAGAATAGAATAAGAAGTTGCCTAAATGTAATGAAAATGCTACAGGATTAGTAATCTGTGTTGGATATAATGTCCCACCCATTCCAGTATACTGGAAAGCTTAGATTACTGTTCTGTAGCTGAAGAAATACTAGTTTTTGAGATGAGAGACCCAAAGGTATTACAGAAAAATGGCTTAGTACCTATGAGAAAGATCACAAGGGAAAATGGATTTCCCTTCAAACCTTTTGTCAACTAGTATGGATAATAGAGCAAAAGACAAGCTAGTGTATTAATACCTATTAATTAAAAAGGAAAAAAAAAAAAAAAGAGATGATGTTAACAAAAGAGAGTCGAATCAGTTTAGGAAAAGAAAACTAAACTTGAAAACTAACTATTTCAGGGCATGGATACTATTATGAAACTGGAAAGAGTCAGAATGAACATGAAAACAGACAGAATAACTGAGTAGAAAGAAAATGAAAGAGCATCTGCAAAAGAGAAACCCAGAATACACTGCCTGGAGTCACAGTTTTAGCTTCTATAAACTGAGCTCCCTATTGAGAAGAAAGGACCACATAAATAACAGGTGAACCAAAAAGGAATAAAACATATAGCAGCCCCATTTTCTGTAACTGTAAAAGGTAAGAGAGAGTAAGCAACAGTGAAAATGTTTTGATGCTTACAGTGCCTCAGTTTGTCAGAGCTAAATGTAAAAAATATAAAAGGGATCTGTGAGAGCTTCAGGGAAAACTGAACAAGCACGACCCAGTTTGTCACTGTCCACTGCCTATACAAGATCTAGTACCTGAGTATATATCTAGACTGGTATGACTGAGAGCCTTTCATGTGCACAAGGACTAAAGAAATCATTGCATGAGTCAAACATTTCACACATGCACTGAGGAAATTCTTCTAAGTTTGAACTATAGTCAACTGCTACCCATAGCAGATGGCTGTATTGCTAGCATAAAAGTTTCTTTACTGTGGAAATAGCTGCCATACCAGAATGCCTATTCCCATATTTAAAAAAAAAAAAAAAGTGAAAAATTGAGACCTGTACTGGTCTTTGATCCTGGCTTTTTTTGTTTGTTTGTTTGTGGTTTTTTTTGTTTGTTTGTTTGTTTTTTTGGGTTTTTGTTTCGTTTTTTGTTTGTTTGTTTGTTTGTTTGGTGTTTTTTTGTTGTTTGTTTTTTTTTTTTCCATGTCTATTATATTTGTTTCAGGTGAATTACAGAAAGAGAGTATCTCAAGTTGGAAGGCATCCATGTGAATCATGAAGTCCACCTTCCCGCTCCTTTGCAAAATGTCCCAAAACTAAACAAACTGAACCATATGACTAAAATCGTCTAGATAATCCAGAACTCTGTCAGCCTTAGTGCCATAGGCTCCTTGGAGAACCTGTTCTGGTGACCGATCACCCTCTCAGTGAAGAACTTTTTTCCTAATGCCCAATCTGAACTTCCTGTGATCAAGTTTTGTTTCATTTTTTGGTGTCCTATCCCTAATTACCAGAGACTGTAGATCAATATCTTCCCCTCTGCTGCCTCCTCTGAGGAACATGTAGATTGTGATGAGGTCACACTCAGCCATCTCTTCTCCAAGCTGGAGAAATCAAGAGTCCTCAGCTGCTCTTTCTAAGTTTTGTCTTTGAGACCTTTCACCGTCTTTGTAGCTCTCCTTTGGGTATTCTCTAATAGCTTTACACACTTCTTATATTGTCAAACCCACAACTACACACAGGACTTAAAGTGAGGCCACACCAGTGCAGAGCAGAGTGGGACAATCAACTCCTTCAGCTGGCTGGTTGTTGTGCTTGATGCATCCTAGGACATGATTGATCCTTTTGGCTGCCAGAGCACACTGATGACTCATATTCCTCTTGCCATGAACCCATAACCCCAGATCTCTTTCTGTAGGTCTCATGTCCAGCCTCTCATACCCCAGTTTGTAGGTATAACCAGGACCCATCCCAGGTGCAGAATATGGCACTTGCTCATGTTAAATTTCACACCTCTGGTGATTGTGCAGCTCTCTAGTCTGTCCAGATCACTCTGTAAGGCCTCTTTACCCTTGAGGGAGTCCATTGCTTCTCCTAATTTAGTATCATCAACAAACTTACTTAATGTACACTCTAGTCCTGCATCCAGATAATTTATAAAAACACTGAAGAACAATGGACCCCTGCAGAACACCATTGTTGACTGACCACCAAGTCTGATGTAACCCCATTTATTATAAACCTTTGAGCCTGACTCGTGAGTCACCCATCACATAATGTGTTTATCTGTCCGTAAAGATGTTAAGATTGACAGCAGCAAAGGCTTTTCTAAAATAAGAAATAAAATCCACATCTACTGACTTCTCTTGGTCGACTATGTGCATGATCTTTTAACAATAGAAAATTAAGATAGTTAAACAGGACTTTCCCTTCATGAAGTTTTGCTGGCTGTGATCAATGATTGCAGTCTCTCAAGTATTTTTCAGGAAGTCCCAAAATGATCTTCTTCATAGTTTTACCAGGCACTGATGAGACTGACATGCCTGTTATTACTAGGGTCTTCCTTTCTTACCCCTCTTGACAATCAGAACAACATTTTCTAGGTTAAAGCCCACTTTAAGCTAGAGCTTTCCAGATTTCCAAGACTTTGAAAAAAATGGAGAGAATTCTGGTGTTAATATCAGTCAACTCTTTAAGTGCCCTGAAATGAATCCCTGTTGGACTCCATCAATTAATAAGTATTCAGTTGGAATAGCAAATCTTGAACTATAGAGTTGGCTGAGAGTTTATCATCCCTCCAGTTACAGTTGTCCCACACAGGGCTCTAGGAGTCCCAAGGGCCTATCGTCAGTGTTGAAGAGAGAGTCAACTGTTTTATCTTTGTTTTTTCTGTTTTATCTTTGTCCCTACATGTAAGTGAACTAATCTCATCAAGTACCAGAACAATGTTACCTTTAATCCCCCTTTTGCTGTTAAATTATTTTTAAAAGCCTTTTTTTTTTTTTTTTATCCTTCATAGTACTGTCCAGGTTAAACTCAGATCAAGCTTTAGTCTCACAAATGTTCTTTCTACAGTTATAAACAGTATGTTTGTAGTCTTCCTGTGTCATCTGTTCTTACTTCCAATGTTCATATGCTTTCCTTTTTAAGTTTTAGTTTTCAAAGATAACAGTAGTTTGAACCTCTTCTATTAGAGCAAGTAGAAGATACTATTGAAAGATGGCAGTGGATATCTAAGTTTGCTTACTCTAAGTGCTGAATTAAAATGTCACCATGAAGTCAAATTTTGTCATATTACCTCATGTTGCTTTTTCTTTTTTTTATGAGTTGTCTCATTAGAATAATTTAATCTTCATACATAGTAACTCACTAACTGCTATGGATAAACATAATGAAATCTAATCCTGGAGGAATAAGCAGCATAACTGGCACTATCCACAGAACATTAACAACATCTAGATCAACAAAAAATGGTTCATGTCTGTGTAGTATTCACTTATGAGTGTCATTAAGTATTTTAATAAGACAAGAAGATTAATTAAATTACACTTGTTCTTTAAATTTACCTATAAGCATATTGTCATATTTAACAATTTACCCTTCTCTCTGAACTATTTTTATTTCCTCTCCTCTTTATCCAGGCCATAACTAAGAAATATCTCAGATTATTTTTCAAGCCCATGTAGGGGTTTTCAACCCCTTAGAACTAATAGAGAGAGATTCCTGATTTTATTCCAATATGTCTCTATCCGGGTTTGGATATATGTGTTGAGCCTCGTTGGAGTGTTTGGTGGTGTGATGGCCGCAGTGGTATGATATTAGTCTCCTAGGCTAGGCTTTTAGTCCATGCATCTAGGAGAATAGCGCTCTCCCTGGTTTTCCCCCCCGGCCGTGTGGTGCCCGAGCCCTAGGCAGAGGACAAAGACACCACAGCAGCTTGGAGAGGGTCCGAGCAGAGAGAGAGCCTTTATTCAGGAAGCAGGGACCTTTTATAGTCCCTTGGAGGGGGTTCAGATTCTCCAATGGGGGAAAAGGTATTGTGTGGCTTTGGGCCAACAGGGATGAGGGGATTAACATATAGGCAGGGAAAGGTCTCGGGTAGCAAGGTGGGTCACTCCCCTCTGTACCATGAGGAGGGGTCGCAAAGGATCTCTGGGAAGCACATGGTTTCGGGGAAGTGGTACAAATGGATTCTGGGAAAGGGAGGACATGGATTCCGGGGGGAGGACATACATGGCAAAGGTAAACATACATTTTAAAGCATCAGTTCAAGGCATTATCAGTTACATTCTGCATCATTTCAAGGTGTTATCAGTTATATTCTTAATCCATTCCCACATGTCTCCATCTTCTTTTCAAGGAAAATATCCATGCTGTAGTGTTCAGAATTTTATGAGTGGTCCAGAAGAAGGCTTACCATGTATTTGGTAAGCACAGAGTTTTTATTTGTTTGTTTGTTTTTCTAGATATGAGCATTCATTTATCACTTTTTCATGGTGGTGTTTTTTGTTTGTTTGTTTGTGGGTTTTATTGTTTGGTGTTTGTTTGTTTGTGGTTTTTTGTTTGTTTGTTGTTTTGTTCTTGTTTTTGTTTTCGTTTTGGTTTTGGGTTTTTTTCCCACTGTGGTATACTTTCTGTGAGCTTCAGAATTCAAACATGCAGCCCAAAGTACATATTAGAACATGATGGAAATTCATCAGATTCTGGTACAACTTCTGGTCTATGCAGTTCAAACAAGGGCCCATTGTGTCTATTTTTCAATGTAGTAGGTTATTTTCTGGAGATCCAAAATGCACAACTTGGGGTTGTATTTTAGTGTTTCAGTTGGTTGAGTGGTTATGTTACAGACTTTTTTGTTAAGATAGTTGTCTCATTTTGCCTTGGTGAAGTAAAATACAGGGTGAAGTAAATAAAATACAGAGTGAAGTAAAATACAATGAAATATTTGTTTATAACATCTTAAGAAGTCTTTGCAGTTATTGGTATTTATAACAGATATAACTAAAGGCAAAAATATTGCTTCACTTTTAAAAAGACATTTGTATGTCTTTACTAGAGGAAGGACCATCCCCTTATATGAACAGCTGGTAGACATCTGTTTTTACTGAACATTAAACTCCCTTGCTCTTGGTATTTCACTAGGATATTATACTGCAAAATATGGTCTTACAATCTACAACCTGTATATTACAAACACACAGAATACTATTAACAGGGAAAATACACATACCTGTTTTCTGTTATTGTATTGTCACCAGGTACAATATCCATTAGTTGATTTCAGATCCATATCCACAACTTCTTTCTTATCTGTGTCCTATTACAGGTAAACTTCCTCTCTCCCCCAGATACTTGATTTGATTAATAATTTACTACTGGTTTTAGTATTTATTTATTGTAATATCTTACTTCAAATGTATAAAGATGAAATGATATAACAATTTCTAGTGAAAACATATTTTTAACAATAACTGTCATTTATTGGTGGAATCAATGGTCTAAAAAGTCCTTTCCAACTTAAATGACTGCATGATTCTATGATTTCCATTGAAATCATAAAATCTTAGTGGTTAGAGTTAAATTCTTCAATAATTTTGAAGATACACAACTCTTTTGGCTTAGGCTTATATGGACCATGGTTCACAGAGAGAAAATGTATCCATATTTCACAGTACATTTTTGTTTTTGAGTATTCCTGATGAAGGGTAATTTCCAAAGTCTTACTGCAGCTGCTGAAGTTATTTAATTTTCTGTGGTGTCTCCCAGTATGACAACTTACTGGAACTCTCAGTGAGATTGATTCTGAGAAAGAGAGAGATGGTTGGCTTCCAGTTGCTGAAGTTATTTTCCTCCTTCTCCCTTTCCAAGCCAACTGTTCCGTTAGCAGAATTCTCTCTCAGGAAGCTGCTGCCAGTGCTGTTGCTCAAGTGTTTTTGCTGGTGTGTACTCTCATTGAGCCATTGCCAATAAATTTCATGATGCTTCCTGTTTGGGTATTTTGGCCTTTCCAATGCCGCTGCAGAGCAAAGACTATTTGGTTTCATTTTATTATTTTATTTCATTATTTTATTTATTTTTAATTACAGAGACACCGTAGTATTCCAGACTTAAGTACAGAAAAGAGCAGAGTGAGTTTCCTGATGTTCAGTCTTTTTCTGCTTCATACAGTTTGTAGTCCTCTTCTGTTGATACTAGGTTTAATGTACCACTTGCATCTGTCACTTTATCACCGAGCACATGGACTTGCATATTTCTCATGTCTCTTTTAAAGAAACAAGCCTTTCTTCTTCTGAAGTCTTAAATTCAGAACTCAGCATTGAAGAAGTAGTAAAGTTTTCAGTAGGAAGAAAATTAGAATAAGTGCCAGACTATAGGCTGGGATATATCTGAGATGACTAGTGTGCTGAAGAGCTTGAAATCTTGGAACGGGAATTTGAACCAGAAAACCTCCTATTTCAACTGAGAAACTTTTTTCACTGAAGTACTGCCTGATCTTGATGATAAAAACATTATCTTTCAACTGTTCCTTCAGTTTATTCTCATATTGTAACAGTTTACACGGAAGTATTTTCTCAGGTTCTTGGTATACTGACTTTCTTGGTTGCATTTACTTTACCTAACAAACATTGTTTTCTTTTGGATTTTTTTTTTCTAAAAAATGTAGAGAACTTTCCATGCATGCCTGCTGTCATAGTTTTTATAAATATGGGTTGCCATTTTATAGTATCTATAGCCATAGAACCTGCTCTATAACTGAAAGAAAAAATAAACAAACAAAAACCAAAACATAACTGAACAAAAAAAATCCGACAAAGTTTTAAGTAGCTCTGTCTGGTTGGTTGTTTTTGTTTTATTGTTTGTTTGTNAAGTTTACAGTGTCTAAATTTTGAAAAAGCAGAAATTCACAGTTTTGGTCCTGTTCAAAGAAGCAATGTCTATTGAGACTTGAACTGTTCAACTTCAAGTGGCTTGACTTTTTCAAAAGTCTGAGCTGAAAATAGATTTTTTTTGCCTTAAACAGTAAAAGGTGCTTTTTTTTTTTTTCCTGGTACTTATTTGTATTTTTTAGAATCTACCCAGAAATTGGGAGATAATATGAATAAGACTGCTTATTCGTTATACTCTTTAGTGTAGAAAGTGTTATTTTTTTCAGATTTGTTCATTTCTCTTATAAGAGGAAATAAAATTAGAATCTTGATTCACTAATTCAAGCTCCCATGTGCAACTGTAAGTGTGTTTAATTTACAACTCTGACTGCAGTCACTCAAATGAAATGTTGATCTTCATGAATTGTTGGAGGAAATAATTTTAAAGTGTTGTTTGGATGTTATTAGGACTGTTTTTTTGCAGTACATCAGAGTATTGGCATTATTTAAAATAATTCCTGGTGCAGTTGTTCATCTAGGCAATATCTAAGCTATCCCCTTCTTCTAATAACTAAGATATTAGGTTCAGCATTATTCTTACCTTGGAGTTGGCTTCAGGATATTTAATGTACCTAATGATTGGTGACTCAAAGCTCTTTTGGAAACTCTGGCCAAATATTCTATAGAAACTTCACAGCCTTCCTGAAACATAGCTACAGTGAATTAAAAGACCTTCACAGGTGGCTCTAAAATGCCATATTTATCTTCTCTAACATTCCTCATTCCAATGTTTGCCCGCAAAAATCCTTTTTCAGATATTCCAGAAAAATACTTTGGCAACTCTCTTATTGAATAGTTCTGAAAAATTACCTTCTCTGAAGAAAGAGTGAGGTTCACCTGTTGTCCCATAAGATTTCCTTCGTTCCTGAGCATATGGCATTGTCAAAATCACTTCTGTTAGCTCCAAAGGATGCTGAAACAGATACTATGGTGTTTGTCAGTGCCATTTCCTTAAGTGTTTGCTACTGTGTAGCTCATGACAGGTTTTTGGGAAACCTGCTGATGAAACCCACCAAAGACACACAAGAGAAAGTTTAACCAGAGCAATCATGCAATAATTAGCAGTTTGATGCAAAGTGTTTTAAAAATTTCATGTATTTATTTAAATCCATTTCTTTTGTGTATCTTAGGTATATCAATGTCCATCACTATTCGCACTGTAGACAGACTGACCACAACCACTTTTTGATTTTCAGTATCAGAACTTCAGCCTGAGCATTTTGACATTTGCTATGGCTAAGAGATGTAACTGACTGGCAGTTCTCAGTGATCAGAGCTCTATAACAACAGTGCAGAACCTTAGATGCTGCTCCACCTATCATTCAGCATCAGGTTATCAACTTGCTTTTCCCCTGTGCCTCTATCAAAGGAATACACCAAATCATTTATGATGGAATAAGTATGAATACATATATAATAAGTAAGATACATATATGATAGACTTTACGGGAAGACAAATGTGAATTTGTTTTAAAAGACGAAAGGTTCAGAACAAGAAAGAACTTTAATCTTAATTTAAAAAATAGTATAGTAAATGCAACTATTCCTCCTACTTTCTGCTTTCTTTTTCTGATGGAAGAAGAAACATTTTTGACCAGCCTCAGTGTGGAGTACCATTGTGATGTCACACAAGAAACAAATCAATTAAGATTAAAAATATTCTACTCCAATATTGACTAAATATAACTATTTTTAAAGGGATTTGTAGCTTAAGAACAACTTTTAGACACTTACAAACGTACGGTACAATGTGACTATCAGAAATCTCTGGTTTTTCTCATCTTCTTCATTATGTATTCATAATTTTACAAAGAAGGTGCAAATTTCTTCATTGAAGAATGTTGGAAAAGTTGACATTCTTTTTCCTAACAATAAGACAACATTAGACTTCAAGTATTGTACTGGTAAGAAGCTGTCATGTCAATCCATACTGTAGGTAAGAGGTGAAGATGGAATTCAATAGGGAAGATTCAGTAATCAATGACAAGTAAAATACAGAACAAAAAAATCAACTAATTTCTGATGACATCAATTTATTTGCTGCCAACTCATATCTGGATTCATCCTGGATCAGCTTCATTCATCTGTAACTGAGCTATTGCAATTCAGAAATAAAATCAAAATTGCATAAATGATGTGTCTACTGAAATAGGGAGGCTATAGAATTAGTCATTTAGTGACAGCTTTGAAATATGTATTCTATTGAATACCATCTGTTTTGAATGTTTCCAACTGAACTAAGAACATTTATGAAGGTTTTCTGATAAAATCTCCTAAGTGTGTGCAAAATAATAATGATTTGTTATCAAAGTTTCGGATGAACATTAAGATTCAGGTAACGCCAACCACTGTAAGAAGGACTCACAGTAGAAAATTAGCCGTTTTCCGTACACTCACATGAAAAATAACCACTACACATGGAGCAGTTAAATGACAAGGCTGTTTTTGTAGTCACCAGCACCACAAAACCAAAGTTACAGATTCAGATAATGAAGTTAGTTTAATTCACAATAGTAAGATTTTTATTCTTTATAATCGAGGTCACAATGCTAGAGGCAACTTGTTATAAACTGTGACACGCTGTGCTGTGGGGCACAAGGTACGTGATCAGCCCTTGCTCAGCTACTGTGGTCTTTTTCTGAGGCTGTTCAAATACTAAATTGATTACGTTGATTGACATAAATGAAGATGTTTTTTATTGGTTATGAAAAGTCTTTTACATGAAATGTGACTTATAAAGAACACTATTTTTCAATTAAATTCCAAGTCTAGTGCATATGCATGTTAGAAATTGTTTGTTTAAACATTTACATTCTATAATAAACCATGTACTTCAATTTGAATTTAAGTTCCTTCCAGTTCAAACATCATCTTCCATAAACTACCTACTGAAGTTGTACATTTTTGTTTGTGACTGTTCAGATTCCAAATATTCACTCTACAAGCTTATTTTTAATCAAAAGAAATAGTCATATAAATTTAACCTGAAAGAAATCAGAAAGAAAATACTTCAATTTCAAATCTGTTTGGTAAGAGACTATTCAAAGTACTTGATCTCAGGGATATTTTTGGTTTTGGCAATTATATGCACACAATTATTTAAACTTCTAACAGCAAAGGAAAAAATACACTTATTTTTACAAGAAAATTTTCTAGATTGTCCTGTGATATTATGGATGAAAAAATCTGACCATAAATACTGATGTCAGGTTTTTTCCTTATTTTTCATATTTTTTTCACTTTGACAATTAAGAGAAGATACTATTGTGTTTAAAACAGTGTAAATACTATTTTAGTGCAGATAGAAGGAAAATGGGTGTTTGCACATCTCAAGAATGAAAGGTCCATCCCTCTTCTCATTAATTCTTGTACTTCGTGTTGATTCAAGAGCTTCTTGAACTTTATATCAATGCTTTCTTGCAATTTTACCATGAGAACATTCCTCATAGTAGATGTTTTATTTGTATTTTCTTGAAAATGTGTGTTTATCAGATTTACCTTTTGGCTTAATATTTCTTTCAGATATCAGAAGTATTAGTCACATACATCTTCAGATAAGTGATGAACATATACAGCTTTTATTTTTATTACATCAACTATTTCATAAAAAATATGTCATTATACTGTAATATTTTTCAGACTATGCAAAGGATCCACAAGGATCATTGAGTCCAGCTCCTGGTCTTACACAGGACCATCCCCAAGAGTCATACCATGGGCCTGAGAGTATCTCCTTGAACTCTCAGGTTTGGTGCTGTGACCACTTCCCTGAAGGACCTCTGGATAAAGCACCTCTTTCTGATGTTCAACCTAAACCTTCCCTGACAGAGCTTCAGGTCATTCCTTCATGTCCTGTCACTGGTCACCATAGAGAAGAGTTCAGTGCCTGCCTCTTCTCTTGCCTTCGAATGGAGTTGTAACTGTAATGAGGTCTCCCCTCAATCCCCTCTTCTCCAGGCTGAACAGACCAAATGCCCTCAGCCACTCCTCATACAGCTTCCCCTCAAGGCCCTTCAACCGTCTTTGTTGCCCTGCCTTGGCCACTTTCTAACAGTTTAATGCCCAAAACTGCACACAATATTCAAGGTGAGGCTGCCCCAGTGCAGGGCAGAATAGGACAATTACCTTCCTTGACCAGCTGGCAATGCTAGTCCAGTAACATATACTCAAAAATCGTAACAGGGAGAATGGAAAAAAGAAAAGAAAATGCCCAAATTGTCGAAGTGTTTAAGCTTTAACAACTTTAAGTGGAATTTTTTTTAGTTCTGTTCAAACTCTTCAGTGTAATTAACATATCACAAAATCATTTTTTCCTACTGAATTTTATTAAATCCCAGCGTTTCCTTCCTTCCTTCCTTCCTTCCTTCCTTCCTTCCTTCCTTCCTTCCTTCCT